>CM053026.1:125695940-125814646 GCA_028564925.1 Lithobates sylvaticus
CCATGCGTTTAAAACTGAAAAAAACGCATTTAATTGTGCGATTTATTTGTGGAAAAACGCATATTGGGTTATGCGATTAAATTGGGAGAAACACCATAGGTATTTTTAGAATCCTTTAGGAGTCCATGCATCTAATTGATGTCTCCTTAGGTGTTTAATTTGCGGTTGCTTAGACAGGTGTTGTTCCTGATTAGTTAGTGCTGAGATGTTTTACTAACTAATTGCCCTTTGGTGTTGAGCACAGGTTAAAACTTGAAGGACAAAAGGTGTACACCACAAATGAGAAAGATAAGCACCATTTAGTAAATGTATATTTTTGAGCAGGTATACACATAATACTTTTACTTATCTTTAGTTGTGGTGTCCTCTTTCCTGCTGATCACGTCCTTACTATCTCTTCCGTGTTTGCATGAGGATAGAAGACAGATAAAAAACCATTGCGCAATATAGTTATACTTTGAATGGTGTGCATGTGTTGTGGCTGAAGCCCATCTACTTACACAGCACCCTACGAACGAAGCGCGGTGGTTAGAAATATGTCAGGCACTGTTTGGGCTCCCTGCCCTGCTTGTCTCAGTAGTGTTGCTTAGCTCCTCCTCCCGACGCGTTGCGACACGCCCACGTGTCTTTATCAAGGGATTATCCCTTGATAAAGACACGTGGGCGTGTCGCAACGCGTCGGGAGGAGGAGCTAAGCAACACTACTGAGACAAGCAGGGCAGGGAGCCCAAACAGTGCCTGACATATTTCTAACCACCGCGCTTCGTTCGTAGGGTGCTGTGTAAGTAGATGGGCTTCAGCCACAACACATGCACACCATTCAAAGTATAACTATATTGCGCAATGGTTTTTTATCTGTCTTCTATCCTCATGCAAACACGGAAGAGATAGTAAGGACGTGATCAGCAGGAAAGAGGACACCACAACTAAAGATAAGTAAAAGTATTATGTGTATACCTGCTCAAAAATATACATTTACTAAATGGTGCTTATCTTTCTCATTTGTGGTGTACACCTTTTGTCCTTCAAGTTTTAACCTGTGCTCAACACCAAAGGGCAATTAGTTAGTAAAACATCTCAGCACTAACTAATCAGGAACAACACCTGTCTAAGCAACCGCAAATTAAACACCTAAGGAGACATCAATTAGATGCATGGACTCCTAAAGGATTCTAAAAATACCTATGGTGTTTCTCCCAATTTAATCGCATAACCCAATATGCGTTTTTCCACAAATAAATCGCACAATTAAATGCGTTTTTTTCAGTTTTAAACGCATGGATTTTTTAATGCGTTTTTTTTCAGTTTTAAACGCATGGATTTTTTAATGCGTTTTTTTCAGTTTTAAACGCATGGATTTTTTAAGGGTTGGAATGTAAACGTGGTTTTACCTCATTCTTAAACTGTCTTTTATTCACAGCACTATCGCACAAATATCACTTAATCACTGGTACCACAAAAAGGAAAAGGATCCACTTATTTATATATTTACATATGGTTTTATGTATTTATTTATTTATGTATACACACTCAGTGCACGGATTTTAAGGAGGTTTTACACATCACTTGAATAGTATCATTGCACAAGCAATTTTTAATTAGATCTACACGATTTTTAAGGTTGATTGAGAGCGCACCCATTTCACATAATTATTAACATTGTGTGTGTATTTTAAAAACCATTTCTTCTACGTGTGAGAACACTAATATATGGGTTGCAGCATCATCATTTGGCTATCTTAAAAACATTGTTGCCGTTCTGTCTTTGAATACCCATTATAGCGCTTAAGTACACATACCTAACACTAAATGACTGTTAGGGTGCCATTGAGACAGAAGTAAAAGGATCTTCCTATCGCAAGCACAGGAGGTGAGGGAAAAAACTCATCAATCTAGTCATATAGAACAGTAAACCCTAACAGAAGATCTAGTCCTTCCCACCACTCTCGCTCAAATAAAAAAATTAAACATTATTAATGATAATTTTGTAGTGGTAAAAACAAAAGAAATGTTGGACTTTGGACATGGATTTTGGAGATCAGACCATATTATTAGTAAAAAAAGCTCTTTTTTTGTTTCAATGTTTTTATTAAGGTATTCCATTGTACATGAAAAGAAACGGATATCAATTTGCATTTGTACAGTCATAATACATGTGCAGTACAGCCAGAATAATGATAATGAAAACTACAATAATACATATAACCAGAAATATCCGTTCGGGTCGAGCCCATAGGGTAAAAGGTGAGACAGCTGAGGGACTCTGAGGAGTTTGTAGAGAAACCGGGGCTCGCCACCAAGGCGCCCAAACACCCCGTTGGTAACAAACTGTGGGTGGGGGCGCTTACAACCGGTCCTTTATGTTATTTTACCGGTTCTATTTGAGTCACTCTACGTTTCGGGTAGCGCATGTACATAAGATCCCTCGATGGGGATGGGTTTCAAGGGAGAAGATTGGAGATGTGTATCCTGGCTGGTTTAGCTCAGGAATCAATTGGGGAGCCTTAGTTTCTGTTCTAGGGAAGGAAGGGTATGGGAAGAATGGGGTACAGGGGCTGAAGTGTAAGTGTGCAGTTAATTATCTGGATTAGTTATCTGACTGACACTGTGTAAGTGCCCCAGGTCAAGCTATGATGTTACATTTGATAGACTGCGGAATTCTGCAAATTCTGTGAAATGATTCCAGCCCATGTTTTGTGGAATTTCATTAGGGTCTCTCTCGCCTGTTGGATTAAGTCTTCCATTTTGGCGATCCTCCCTGCATGTTGAAGCCATTCTGAGATACTAGGGGGGGGGAGCTAACCTTCCAATGTAAGGGTATACACAGTTTGGCTGCATTGATGAGGTGTAGGGTGAGGGATCGTTTGTAGGCCGATTGGGGTAAGGATGTGTTGTAAAGTAGATATTGAGCCGGTGTGAAATCTGGGTCATGATATGAGAAATCGAGCAGAGTACTTCTTTACAATAGGGTTGTATTAGTGGGCAGTCCCACCATATTTGGATCATAAAACCGCACGCTGTGTTGCATCTCCAACATAGTGGAGAGACACTGGAATGGTATTTACGGATTCTATCCGGGTTCCTATACCACCTTGAGTAGATTTTGAATCCATTTTCCTGTGCGGAAATTTTTCTGGTCCCTTTGTGTATATGGATGTGTATTCGCTCCCAGCCCTCTTTTGATATATCTTTTGTGAGTTCCCTTTCCCATTGTTGACTAGTCGCATTGCCTTTGGGATTGCTACCTGCCAATGGTAAAGAATACATATCTGATATCAAGTGTTTTTGGGGTTCCGATCTGGTGCAGATTGCTTCAAAGGAAGTGCAGCCTCTGTACCAGTTGGAGAGTGGTTTGGAGCTGTTTAAGAAGTGTCTAATCTGCAGGAATTTGAAGAAAGGAATATTTTGGTCACGGTATTGGGAGGAGAGGGCTTGAAAGAGCTTACCCTTGTCAAAGAAGGTTTCTGCCCATTAGGGCTATTAGGCCCTAATAGCATGTAGGCTATGTGTGGGGAGCTCCGTAAGCCCTGGGGGGGAAGTCTGTGTTTCTCCGTAAGCCCCATGGGGGTTAGCGGCCAGGGTGAAGAGGCTAGATTTAACTTTTTACACACCGCAATTCTGTAAGGTAGGGACAATTAGGGGGTGAACAGTGCTTTTCCTAGTAATCCCGTTAGGTCTGATCCACGGTAAGTGGTGGATTGGCAACCGGGAGAAAGATTCCTCAAGTGTGATCCAGTCTTTAGTCTTTGCATGGAGATGCCAGTCAACTATTCTAGCCAAGTGGCACGACCAGTAGTACCTATGGATATCAGGAAGTCCAATTCCTCCTTTTCAGTGTAGGAATCACTAGTCTATCCCAGCCCAAGCGAGGGTGTTTGGAGGCCCAGATGATGTTTTTGCATATCTGTTTATATATGTAAATAAGATGTTAACAAAATTTTAATCGGTAAAGTCTGTAAGATACAGGAGTCTGGGAAGGATATTCATTTTCACAATTGCTCCTCTCCCGAACCATGAGAAGGGGCCCTGGTTCAATTTTTGCTGATTTTGTTGGATGCTTTTAAGCATAGGGAGGAAATTTCTAGAAAATGGATGCGCTCGTTTTACCGGTAGCTGGATACCAAGTTAGGTGATGGCGTGTGGATCCCAGCCAAAAATTAGCTTGGCATCGTGTCACAGTAGATGCAGGCAGGGAGACGTATAGTGCCCTGGATTTCACGAAATTTGATTTGGAGAGTGATTTGGTAAAAAAAAGCTTTTTTATATGTATTTTATTAATTGTATTTCATCTTTTCAAAGCAGTATTTTTCAGCAGAACTGTATTTCTTTAACTCTGTATTTATAGTTTTCTCCCAGGGCTTCAAATTTTATGTGTAGACACTTAGATAATAATATCTTATAAAGAGAGCTTATTATTGCTAGAACAGACATTATGTACTAGAATTTTGATGAGCAATTCTTGATTTTCATACTTTTAATACATAGTGAAGGATTCCCAGATTTTGTTTTTCTAAGGCTGGCTTCACATATATGCGGCTGCGGTTTGCAGTCCAGGGTCCGGTGCGTTTCAGTTCACCGGTTCAGGTGCAAATCGGGTTTCCCTGAATTCGCACTGGACCCAAAAATGTACAGGACCTTTTTCAAAACCGCCCTGCGCTCGTCCCGCACATGTGTCGACAGACTTCATTGAAAGCCGGTCACATTCACGTTATGTTAATTGGATGCGGTTAAAAACGCATCTAATTCGCATATACTGTATGTGAACCCAGCCTAAAGGTTGAGCAAAACAGCAGTTGTCCTCTTTCAACTGTCTTTTAGTATACTTGGAGGTATTGAAGTACAGTCATACCTTTTGAAAAATACTACATGCCCCCCACCTCAACTTTAGTTATTGTACCAAGAACCTCAGATACCGCCTGATCCTCCCATAAATCACTTGACTTTCTGCTGCACAGTGTTTAAAGAGGAACTGCAGTCTGCTCGCATAATCTGTAATAGAAACATCTTTTCCATTCTGCAGCTTCCCTCCAATCACTTTGCATATTGTTTTATATATACTGTGATTCTGTACTTGACAAATATGCTGCAGAAATCTCCCTCCACTAAGTCTGGCTGCAGCCATTTTAACTGAGGGCAGCTGAAGCTGCCTGTTCACTTCCTGGATTTACACAGACACGCACAGGCACTCCTCCAGCTCTGCAGCTCTCATTGGCCCTTTTATGACTCACCCACCCCCCCCCCCCTTCCTTCCTGGCAAACTCTCACCAGAGTGAGAGCCGTGCATGACATCATAAGCCTAGGCTTTTTACCAGACAAACAGAAAGTGGGCTGCATAAAGTAATTACTGGCAGAAAAAAAGTTTTACTATCCAAAGTTAGAACAAGGGCAGAAGATTTAATAGATGGAAAGATTAAAAAATGACTGAAGTTCCGCTTTAAGTTCAGTTTCCTCCTAGTGCTCTTGCTCCAGGGCACAAATGCATCTACAAGTTCTATTGAGATGAATAGGAAAGCAGAGTTGGTGACACGCATACAATCAGCTGTAGAGCCCTTACCAGCAGCTTCAAGGCTGCACAGGCACCTGGAGCTGTTGATTTTAGCTGGGTTTACACGTTTCGTTTTTTCATTCAATGAGTGTGTTGAATGGAAAAAACTTCAGATTCCCGCATCTTCACAAGTAACGTGTATGCAGGAAAATCGCCCACTGTGCGGAGTGGCGGCGCCCTGAAAGCAGAGAGTGCCATGCCACGATAGTGACTCCTGCATGCTTGTGTGGGGATGACATCATCGTGGTCCAGCAATTTAAACGGCCAGGGAGCGCCAACGCATAAGTAAGACTGGGCAAAGATGGTAGTGCAGGAGCAGTGGCAGCTCAGCACTGAAGGGCTCTGTTGGAAAGGTAAGTCTGTCATAATGTGTTGGTGTGCGGTGCAATATTGCGGCACATTATGGCACAAAGAGGAATTGCTCTGCACTCAATTATGGTGTTACATATTTGTAAAAAAATTGAATGACTCTAAGCTGCTGCACACCCAATTTATAGCCCGTAAGAGGTATAATATAAACTGCAAAATCCCAAATTTTAAAGGTGCAGCACTCTAAAACTCCTTACTAAAACTAATATGGACCAAATTGTGCAACCTATTAAACATATCGTGCATGTATGAATGCCAAATAATAATAAACCTTCCTTTGTGTTATTATACAAGTCCCCTATACTGTATACACAGTGCCTCATAAAAATAAATGCATATGCCAAATTTTATAAAATGTAAATCATACAGATTTTTCCCCAATTTTGCTGTATCATACCGTATAAACAACAAATTTACAATTATAATGCTAGGCGCTCCATTTTTTAACATATGTTCTCAGTGCTTGTAAACAATTCACACTTAGTGCAAGTTGCTTCTGTGCACAACTCACACACAGTTCAAGTGCTTAATTCTCCATTTCCCATGTCCCAAATACGTTCTCCTATATAATTCCACCATGCCTCTCTCCCCCGGTGAGGTTGCACTCACCAAATTTTGCAACCCTTTCGTTGAGTATTGCCTGGTACACACGATGAGATTATCGGATGAATGATCAGCCGTTTTTGTTTTTTGCATGCTAAGCTCATATCAAAAATGAATATCGTTACTAAAATTACACAAATTCTCGTACGTCAGAACAAAAACTTGGAAGTATTGTATTTTCGGACTAAACTGTACTGATTTAAATGAAAATCGTACGCTCTGGTATTATGAGAACATTTTTGGTGCTTGTCACATTGTATAATATCAGACTTGAACTGTCGTGGTCGGCTCTCGAAAGTTATGTACTAATGATCAGATTATCGTACGATTGCTTCAAAATCTGTATTTTTCGTCCGATTTTCTGATCGTGTGTATGGGCCTTAAGAGTGTCGCAGGGTACACTCCTCTCCCCCACTCTCCTTTGCTCTTACTGCTCAATACCATACCAAATTGTTAGTCTCTAGGCCACCATGAAACAAAACCAAGGAGGCCATACATAGTGTATTACCATTTATTTAAAAGATTAGTATGGGTTTAGCTTTTTTAGCCCATTTATACTTACCAAGGTGGATGCAGCATTTGTTCCCCGGCGCCTCTGCACTGAGAACTGAGCGATCAAAAATTGCTGGCTCGGTTCTCAAGATCCCCGAGCAGAGAGCTGCTGACTGTCAATCAGCATCTCTCCGCTCTGCTCCTCCACGCTCACTGGAGCGCTGAGGTGTGGAGGGGCGGGGTTTGGCCATCTCAGTGGCTCGCTGAGAGGCTGAGACAGGTGTCAGTCCAGGCACTTGGCGGATCCAGACTTTATTGTCGTGATGATGCGGTGCCTGGACTGATTCCAGTGACGTCAGCAGATAGCTGACTTCAGACTGCTCTCTGCTGAAAATGGGCCACAGGAGTGCAAAACGAATTGCACTCCTGTGACCCTAAGACCCCATGTACACAGGACGCTGCTAAACATACGTTCAGATGTTATCCTATGTGACCATGTACACAGTCTCGTTTATTGCCGTTTTTAGGCAGTTGCGTTTTAACAGCGTTTCTTCGAGAGCAAAAAAATGGGTTCAGACGCCAACGTTTCTGACGCTTCAGACGCCAAACTCAAAACGACGGTAAACGCGGCATGTAAACGCAGCAAAACGCATGTTTTAAACGTGGGTTACTATCTGTCAAGTTTAATCGTTCAGGTTGTAAAAAGGTCCCGTGTACATGAAGCCTTACAAGCTGTTAGCTGTTACAGGCATTTGGCGTTTCAAATGCCTCTGAACATTTGTCCTGAATGCATTTTTTTGCTTTCCAAAAAATGCTTCTAAACCCAACTGCCTGGAAAGGACTATAAACGTATGTACGTACTGATAAGATAACAGAGGAGTGATCAGGGGCAGCTAAAAAAAAAATTAAAAAAAATGCCCAACTGCTCCTAAACGTCCGTTTACCAGCAGCAGTGTACATGAGGCCTTATACCTCAAACGGATCACAAAGAATCTGTCTGCATCACCTAATTCTTTTATAATTTTAACTACATGTAAACCCAGGTAGAGAGAGGGGCTATCACCACTCCAGGTAGGTCAAGCGACAGTGGAAAACCTTCTCATCCAGCTTGGAAGCCCAGGTGCCATCAAGGCTTATAGCAATCCAAAACAGGAAGAAGATCTGGACAGCCACACACAAAAAAAATTTTTTTGCCTTTTTTTAAAAAAATTCTTGTGAACAAAAATACAAGACACAGCAGGAACAGACAGGAGCATGTAAACCCAATCACTAAAATCTCACATAAGCTTTATCAAAGGTCACTTAGCATTAGATGCACACACATCACTGAGCACGTGCATGCTCTTGAAGTAGTTTTCTCAGCTGAAAATTTGCACACAGTGCCAGCAGGGTACCCAGGGGTTAACGCTCATAAGCGAAAGGTAAGTGACTGATCGGTTGATGTCCATACACTACAGATTTATCAATAACTGGTCAATGCAAATAGAAAGTTCTGTGTAGTGGAGGAACGATCCCACTGTTAGTATAGATACTGGGGAGTACAGTAAGTGTGCTGGTGACAGGATACAGAGACCAATATACAGGAGGTCCTAAAACAAAATCCGCACTACACACCACAAGTACTAAGAAGCAATAAGAATTGTTCCTTCTGCATGGACATTTTGACTTAGGGGTGTACTCACTTTTCTTGCCAGCGGTTTAGACATTTAATGGCTGTGTATTGAGTTAATTTGAGGTGACAGAAAATTTACACTGTTATACAAGCTGTACACTCACTACTTTACATTGTATCAAAGTGTAATTTCTTCAGTGTTGTCACATGAAAAGGTATAATAAAATATTTACAAAAATGCAAGGGGTGTACTCACTTTTGTGAGATTATGTATGTGTGTGACACACACACACACATACACACACATACACATACACACACACACACACACACACACACACACACACACACACACACACACACACACACACATATATATAATACACACACACACCACTTGTTGCAGGCTGACAACGCTAACCTGCTGATTCACAATTAGCAACAGAGTTGTCACTTTCCGTTTTGACTTTTGGACTTGCTGTGAGGTCTCTCAATGTGGGTCCCAACCAGTGCGATCACCATGGCAGCCAATCATGGTGATCAAATGTACATGGGCTCATCTTCAAAATAAACCTGGAGATGCAAAAGTTGCATGAAGATACTATTATACCTCTGTTTAACACTGCAATTAAAAGATTCAATTACAGTATTAGAAACAAAATTAATTATTTTTTTTTTTTTTTATAAAAGTATAGTTTTCCCCACATGTTGGTCAAAGTAAATAATAAAAATGGTCTTTATTAATATTGTACCAAATAAAAGTCTAAATGGACAATGATAATTTTTATTTAGGTAGGCAAATTATACTTACAAGATTACTCTCAAGTTCAAA
The DNA here is from genome assembly GCA_028564925.1 of Lithobates sylvaticus. Lineage (NCBI taxonomy): Eukaryota > Metazoa > Chordata > Amphibia > Anura > Ranidae > Lithobates > Lithobates sylvaticus. Next base: position 125,705,394 of record CM053026.1, read on the forward strand.
CGTATCTAAATTCAAAAAAATTATTGCAGGTTACTAGTCCCTAGTTAGTTTTCTTTTTCAGGCATTTTTTCCTTTTTTTTAACCTGGTAATCCTGTGAATAACACACTTTCTGTTATAGCATGGCAATGTTCACACACTCCACAGTATCTAAAAGGTATCTTTGCATTTAAACCACTAAATAATATATTTTCTCTACCTATACAGTTTGGTCCCTTTTTTTAAAATGTTGAAGTCCTATACATCCAGGTCAGTAGAGGTTCAGTGTATCATCCTATGAGTCACACAACTGAAAGAATATTGAATTACTTTATGGATCTGCTTGCTGCAAACTACCTTCCCTCAATATCAGTGCTGGTTTATGTCCTACAGGGACACAACTATAGAAAATGTTATATTCATATTGTATTATGAGGCTGCACACTGGGGTGATCCTGTGTTATAGACGCCAAGTAAAATAACAGGACAATTACATACAAAAACAACAATGCAGAAAAATCAGTTCCATTTCTCAAATTCCACATTTTGTCACAATGAATAATGTAACAACGTTTTACATTGATGCAATGTTATAGCTAGAAAAACAATACACTAGCCTAAGAATAAACAAAATATACAGTCAGTGATGTGCTTATAATCTAATTAATAAACAGTAACAGGTTAATAACAAAACAGAGTGGATTTAAAGTTGTAGTAAACTTTTTTTTTTAACCACTTGCTTACCGGGCACTTAAACCCCTCCTGCCCAGACCAATTTTCAGCTTTCGGTGCTCTCACACTTTGAATGGCACTGGAGGCCTGACAGGACACATTCCCCCTCCTTTTTATTTTTTATCTTTTTTTTTTTTTTCCTTCTTTTCTCCTTCTTTTCTTACGATTCTATTTTATTTTATCTTTTACTTGCTTTTATTGTTATCACCGGGGAACAACACCGTTCCCCAAGATGGTTGTCCAGTTTAATGCTCTTACAAGATATCGATTGTCATATTGTTATTTTGCCTCAGGTTCCAGAACTGACCTACAGCAATAATACGTATTTCAGTTAGCTTCAAAGCAACTTAATTTTACCAAGACTCAAGACCTGTTGGTCTCTGTGCAATGTCCTGCTACCCACACTCTTGGTACAATACAGTTTGACTTCGAGTTTTAGTCCGGAATCCGGGTTCATTGTCATTGTAATAGGTTATTTCTCTCACATGGCATGTGTATACCACAAATGACACCCCAAAATAAATTATGCTACTCCTCCTGAGTATTACCACATGTGTGGGACTTTTTCACAGCCTAGCCACTTAGAAAGGCCCAACATGCAAGGAGCGTCATCACGTGTTCTAGGAGCATAAATTACACATCTAACTTGTTGACTACCTATTACACTTTTGAATGCCCTGGAGCACCAGGACAATGACACGTGGCACTGATGTGGCACTGATGACAGATGACACGTGACACTAATACGTGGCACTGATGACAGATGGCACTAATACGTGGCACTGATGACAGATGGCACTAATACGTGGCACTGATGACAGATGGCACTAATACGTGGCACTGATGACAGATGGCACTAATACGTGGCACTGATGACACGTGACCCTGATAACAGATGGCACGTCACACTGACAGATGGCACTGATACGTGGCACTGATGTCAGATGGCACTGATACGTGGCACTGATGACAGATGGTACTACAGGCAGAACACAACTCCTAAGGAATGTTTTTTTAGCCAGTGTGCATGGAGCCTTAATGATTTATGAGATTTCCTTTAGACTAAGCCACAGCCTTTGCTTGCTTTGAGTACTGGCCTTTACACATGACATTTTCGATGTTGTCCTTAAACAGAATGGAAAGATGAAAAGCCATTTCTCACCTTGTTGTCTGACCGGGACTGGTGAATGAGTTTTACTTTACCAAAGAGCTAAATGTTTGGTCATTTTATTAATATCCATTTGCAATAAAAAACACAGCCTTGAAATATTCTGTTTTTGTTTTAAAATTATGGAATGCTTTAAATCAAGAAATAAACTTTTTAAATCCTTTTGCAATTTTAAAATATTTCTAATTCAAAATCTTCTTTTTTTTCTTCTTCTTTTTTTTAAGGTTCGAGTTCTGAAAGGTTAGCCCAGATTCTGAAACTGGACAGAGCTGTAATTTGTTCTTTAGCTGCACTTATTACATATCTTAAAGAATTTCATTTGGAAAAGATTCTTCATAATCCAAAGTAAGTATAATTATCACTTTTTGTAAAGGAAATTCTCTGTTTCAAGCGTTTGTTAACCCACCCCCAAAAAAATAACAGATTTGTTTCCAGTGCTTGTGCTGTGTAATTTGTCGCCTCGTAACACCTGTAATACCTGGCTGTTCCTGCCTGGCTGTACCCTCCCCTCTGCAGACCACGATAATTATGGCTGCTGAACCCCTGATACCGTGGTCTGTTTGCGTGCCTCTGTCATTCACAGCCTGCGTCTGTCTCCTCTGTCCTCTTTGCGTGGGGAAATCTCAGCCCGCCCGCTGCTTCAGCTAGATGGGCAGGAAGGAGACACAGCCGGTTACATGAGCGCCGTGAGATACGGTGAAGGAGTTTTTTTTTTTTTTTAATGAAACGCAGAGACGAGGGGCACTGTATTAAGATATAGAACTGAGTATGTAAATTACTGAAAGTGGGTTAACAATCACTTCAAGCATGGTGTATTCTAGCATTCTGGTAAAAAAGTGTCTTTCAGCCTTCAGTGTTGCAGTTGATGATGCCATTATTTTGGCTTCCTCCATCGGGTAAGGTGCTTTTCCTAAACAAAGCATTCTTAAAGAGGAGCTTCAGTCTTCAGTGAAAAAAATAAGTCAGCAGCTACAAAAACTGTCGTTGCTGACTTGAAAAAAGAAAAAAACAGCCACTCGCCTGTCCCACGATCCAGCCGTGTGCTCATCCCAGCTGGTTTCACCTGCTGTCTTCTTTCCTCGGCACTGGCTTTTTAACTATGAGCACCCAGCTGTGACAGCTTGCAGCTTCACAGCCAGGTGCTCGCTGTGCATCGTGAATGGTCAAGCAGTCCTCTGGAACCTGTCACATGTCCCAGAAGACTGTAGGGGGGAGGGAGGGAGGAGAACTTTTGCTTCCGATTGCCTAGGTGGTCAGAGCGGAAGTGAGAGTGGGTACCTGTCCAAATTGAGGATGAATCCTTAAAGCAGAACTTCTCCTTTTGGGTGGCGCTCTGATTTAATTTTAAACTCCAGATAACTTAAAAATGAACCCTCGGCTGAGCTCGCACTGCAAGGTTTAACGTCTCATTTATTATAGGGAAGAAGAGAAATTATTTTACTTATCTGATCCTGCACTCACCTGCCAGATGGTGTTCCTCCATGAGCAGAGACCCTAAAGCATAAAATGGCAATCGTTGTTTGCGCAGCGGCCTTTCAAATATTTTTTCAAAGAAGTACACTTTCATAAATTTTAAAAGTTATCCTAATTTTTATTGTATAATGTGAAAGGTGTAACGGCGAGTAAATAGATACCTAACATGTCATGCTTTAAAATTGCGCTCGCTCGTGGAATGGCAACAAACTATGGTACTTAAAAAATCTCCATATGCCACGCCTTAAAAAATGTAGTGCTAGAATTCTTGCTCTCGCTCTAATGATCACGGCGATACCTCACATGTGTGGTTTGTACATGGTTTATATTTGCGAGCGCAACTTGCGTATGCGTTCGCTTCTGCGCACGAGCACGTAGGGATGGGGCGCTTTAAAAATTTTTTATTTAATTAATTTTTTTATTTACATTTTACCTTTTTTTTTTTTTATTGCCTTCACAAGGAATGTAAACATCCCTTGTGACAGTAATAGTCAGTCACGGTACTCTTTATGGAGGGATCTGGGGTCTATAAGACCCCAAATCCCTGCTTTGCACTTAAATCATTCAAAGCGCCAAGTTTGTCTGTTTTGAATGCAGTCTTTTTTTTTTTTTTTTTAATATGGCGCCTTTAAGTCTTCTGTAAACCGGAAGTGATGTCATGACATCATGTCCGGATTACTAGATGCGAGACCCGGTCAAAGCCGATTGCGGCATAGTTTGGGTCTCTGGTGGGACAGGAGTGTCGGGGCTTGTGCTTGTGGTAGCCATTGAGTGGCTTCTTAGCCACATCGATTGTTATCATAAGCCAACTGTCTGCTCTAAAAAACGGTACCGGGGTGATGCCTGCAACGGCAACAAGTACAACCCCTTGAAGTCGAAGGCCGCATATTTGCGTTAAGTCGGTGTGAAGGGGTTAATCATGCAGATTCTTTAACATACTGTATACCATTGTTTTATCTGCACTTTAGAGACTTACTAAACCCAAGAACAAGAATTAAATATATATTGCAGCTTGCCAATACTTAGATGTAGTGGCTATATTAATTTTCTTTTTTTCCAGACAAAAAATGTGTTCAGCAAAAACAGAAAATATCTGTTGTGCTTTACAGAAATGCGGTGTCCTTGTTACTTCCTGTAAACTGCACTGAACACAGAAAATTTTATCTTTTTATGTAAACTATTATTTATCAGCTCACATATAATGGAAGTGAACAAATGCAGACATATAGTTATTTGAAGTACACCCCATGGAAATTGGTTAATTTTTTTTAAAACATATTTGAACGTGCAAATCAGAAGAATCCCCTAACTGACAATTTCCATTTATACATTTGCAAATGATCACAGATCTTGCAACAGTCAATCCCACTTAACCACTAGACCTCCAGAAGATTTACCCTCTTCATGACCAGGACACTTGTTGCGATACTGCACTGCGTTACTTTAACTGTTACTGTACCCAAATAAAATGTATGTAATTTTTTTCCCACAAGAATAGCTTTCTTTTGGTGGTTATTGATCACCTCCATTTTTTATTTTTTGCGCTATAAACAGAAAAATACAGTTTTGAGAAAAATAAATAATATTTCTTTACTTTCTGCTATAAAACATATTCAATAAATTAAAAAAAAAATAAATCAAATTTCTTCATACATTTTGGCCAATATGTATTATGAAACATCTTTTTGGTAAAAAAAATCCCCAAAGAGTATCATGATTGGTATACGCAAACATTATAGCGTCTACAAACTAGAGGATACATTTATGGAATTTTTAATTATTATTATTATTATTATTATTATACATGATTTATATAGCGCCAACAGTTTGCGCAGTGCTTTACAACATGAGGGAAGACAGTACAGTTACACTACAATACAGAAGGCATTAGGGGGTCATGCTCGTTAAAGCTTACAATCTTGTGTTTTTTTATACTAGTAATGGCGGCGATCAGTCACTTATAGCAGGACTGCGATTTTGCAGCGGATTTTCGGACAATAACACTTTTGACACTTTTTGGAAACCAGTGACACTAGTACAGTGATCAGTGTTAAAAATATGCACTGTCACTTTACTAATGACACTGGCTGGGAAGGGGTTAAACATCTAGGGCGATCAAAGGGTTACCTGTGTGCTGCTTTAACTATGGGAAGAGTGATCCTTATCTCTGCTTTCCAGAGAAACAGGTTTGCCCCTTTTCCCCCCTGTCACAACTGACATATGCCATGTTTACATATCTCAGTTATTTGTGTTTTACTATTTGGTGAGGGCCAGGGCACATCGAGTTGGGACTCGCAGATTAGCTTCTGCTGTGAATTATCAAAGCAGAAGTGGCCCACTGGCAGTGCACCCGCGCTCCCTGCAGGCGGAAATGCAGAATCACATATATACATGATTCTGCCCACAGCTGCTGCCCTGTAGCAGTAAAAGTCCTATAAGGCAGTCAGCAAGTGGTTAAACCATAGGAAAAAATCTAAGACTATGCTTCAAAGTCATCTTTGTACTTCGTGTACAGGAAAAATACTTACAAAAATTATAATGTTTTGGTATAGAACGCCTTAGGTATTGCATATCAGAAACCCAACTATTCCTGCTAATTGCTGGATATGCGGACATAAAACTGGCTCTCTTTTTCACATTTTCTGCTATGCATTTGCCCTTTCTGGGCCTATGTGCTGTCAAATTGTAGAGCAGCTATTTAACTTGTCCTTCCCATCAGAGCCAATCCATTTACTGCTGGGCTTAACTTTCCCAGGCATCTCTGACCACTTGCCACCAAATCGCATACATGTATGTCATTTAATTCAAGTGGTTATACCGGGATAATGCCTGCAGCTACAGGCATCATCCTGGTATTGTTTTTTTCAGCCAGTGGTCGGCTTTCTTGTAAAAGCAATCCTAGCATCTAATTAGCCACTAGATTGCTTTTACAAGCAGCAAGACAGGCTTACCCCCTAGCTCCTGGAGAACCGTAAGGTCTCCAATGAGCTATGTGGTATAAGAAAGCAATAGGTATTTTCATCACGTCCAGTTTCCTGCATGTAAATGGCGCCATTTTTAAATTTGGGAAGCATCTGAACACATGGATCTTGGTGTTACAGCAAATGGAGGGTTAGGGACTGATTTAGTCAAAGCCTTAATTTGATAAAATGTTGGATTTGAAATGGGCAGTTCAAACAAGGAGACCTGCAAACACCTTACATTTTACAAATTGAAGTGGAAAAAAAAATGTCACTGATGTCATAGATGGGCAGTTATGCAAAATGCCTGTAAGAAATAATTTCTGATTAAAGCAAAAATAAGTCTTTGCAAAAAATAAAAGTTGGGGCCCAGGAACCAGGGTTTGTGTGCACTGAGCCTGTATTGTACTGGTTTAATTCCGCTTTAGGTGGGCAATACCCGCTCCTGAGACCACTTAAATTTTTTCATAGTACACCAGTACAGCTTTTGACGTTTTTTGTTCAATAAACAATATGTTTATTCAATCACAAAATACTAAAACTTTTGGGCTTTTACGGCATCCGGTATCAATTAATGACAGCCACATATCAACATCCATCATTTTTTTTTTTAACATAATATAAAAAGATTGTACATAAAACACGGTAAATGAGAGGAAAATATTTTGAATCATTGATAAAGGCGTACCCAAAACGTATATCCGGCCCTCTACAAGCTTATTACAATTGTAAGTCAAAATAACCAACTGTTCTGTCCAAAAATGGACCATGTATAGTGGTATAAACAAATTAATTCTATACAAAGAGGGAGAAGAAGAGGGTCACCAAAGAGCTCTACTTGCTTTGCGGTCCAAGCCTCGGGAGCAGTACATATCAGAATCTATATTTCAATCTATAAAACAAAAACAGCGAATGTGTACACTAACAGAGTATAACAGTGTAGATACAAATACACATCACATTTTTTTTTTTTCACCATTTTTTTTTTTCCTACCCAAGATGCATGTGGTTATCCATGTGTAACCATTAGCCCAAGACCCCCCCAGAGGAGAAGAGACAAACCCAGGACCATGCACCATTCCCAAAGCGAGACCACTGGAGCATACTAGGACAGACTGGGCCATCACCTCACCAACCTCCAACATTTGTAGCTTACCCTATATGGTGGTGTAAATATATAGTATCCACCAAGTATCTAGTATCCAGTGCCCTTAAAAGCCCAAGTGCTTTGCTATTTTATGATTGTAACTAATCTGGTGTGGCAGCTTTTATACCACCTGTATTTGTTAGCACTGTTTGAATAAAGATCTAACGTTTACCTGTTAAAATATGTTGACACTTTCGGCTTCCGGCGCCGCATGTAGTGGGAGTGTGAGACGCCTATTAAACCGGCAACAGCCCGTCTAGTAAAACTCCTGGCTCACCTACGGTGCCCTGCACAGCTCCCCGCACTACTCCCGATGAATCGGTATCTAATCTCGGGCGGCCCGGGCACAGTACAAGCCGTGGATCCCGATCCCTCCTCACTCTGCTCACAGCTAGCCAAAATGTCCGACAGTTACCTCACAAGCCCAGCATTACAAGCAGCTCACGCTTCTCAACTACCCCAAGCTGCTGCCAAAGACCAGTACAATAAAATTGCCCAGACTGTGGCAGCTCTGCTCTCTCCACTATGACCTCAGCTTTGGACAGGGCAGTCACAGCAGGAATTGACCAGCTCCGGAGGGAACTTAAAGAGCAGCCTGGCAGGCTCAATGTAGCAGAGCAACGCATAGCTGACTTAGAGGAGGAGGCACTGAGCACTCACGAGACAGCACTCCAGGCATCCCAAACCCAGCAATACATACTGGAAAAGTTAGATGACCTTGAAACCCGCTCACACCGCAATAATCTCAGAATTATAGGTCTCGCGGAGTCCTATAAATCCAGTTCATTGACGAAGCTTTGCAACACCCGTATACCTGTGGCCCTCGGCATCGCCACTCCATGTGTAGTGGAAAGAGCCCACAGAGTGGGAGCCCAATCCAACAACGGACGCTCCCCCTGCCCGATTTATCATAAGATACCTCAACTACTCGGACAGGGTAGCCTTGAAATCCTTTCAGAATGCTAACTCCTTCCAATTGGAGGGGCACAAGTTGCTCCTATTTGCATATTACTCACAGGAAGTTTCCCGCAAGCGCAAAGCTTTTCAACCAATCTGCTCTGCCCTACACTTCAAGGGGGTGAAATTCACCCTTGCATACACAGCCATTTTACGCCTCACTGACCAGGCAGGGGAGACAAAATCATTCTCCCACCCAGACGAAGCAGCCTCCTATCTCCGGATGCAGCATCACATCCCACAGGAGCTTTCTCCAATGGAAACTAGCCAATACCTTGAAGGCCCCAGGGAGCAACGCAGCCCCCATAAGGATCCACCAAAACAATTTTGCTACTCCAACAACCTGGGTTCTCCTAAACACCGCTGAAGAACCTCATATGGATTCCTGAGAGTTCAAACCTTTCCTCCTCTTCCTGGTCTCCCAGGATCTAAACACTCGCTTCACTTACCTGACTATTCAGGTTCCTTATTAGCATAAGTTTTTTTATAGTTGTTTTAACTATTATGTTTTATCCTCTATGACAGCCTTCCGGGGTCATGAGATTTATGGTTTTCCTTATGCACTGGCCAGCACCAGTAGGTGCCTTTCCAAATGCCCCCTTCTCCAGTAAGGATGTCCTTGGTGAGTACTACATGCGGAAGAAAGTGAAGTCAAGGGTTCCTCTAAATTGTGAGTCTACTTTTGCCTTTACCCCCTCTATTAGACTCTTCACCCCTCACTGAACGCCTATCCCCCCCCCCCCCATTACCCAGGACCCAGATCGCATACACATCACACAGAATCTCTAAGGGAAAAACATACCTTAAGTTAACCCAGTCCCATGCAATGAAAATCATTTAGTGGAACGTCAAAGGACAAGCGTATGGCAATACTCCGCAATTTAAAAAGACTAAAAGCGAACATAGCACTCCTCCAGGAGACTCTTCCGCACAAGATATGGACGGACGCCTCTCAACCCTTCATCTTCGCATTTCCAACAGAGACCTCATAGTCACTAACATCTACGCATCCAACTTCCCCACCAAACCCTTCTTTCAGGTGTTCAAAGCACACCTCGCCCCCTATCTACAATACCCCCTCCTATTAGGAGGCGGTTTTAATGCTGTGATGGATACACAAGAGGACAAAAGCAAGGCTTCCTTTGCAACAGCCCTCCAGCTCAGCGACCCATGGCGCTTAGCTCACCCGGAAGGCAGGGAATACTACTATTACTCACCCTTCCCCCACCACACTCTATTCAGGATTGATTACCTAATATGCAATTCCGTGCTACTAACTAAAACCCCTGTAACTCTTATACATGGCATTGTATAAGTTTTGATAAAATTACACAACTTCAGCCCTCTACCCTCCACGAGAATATGGCGATTCCCCCAATTCTTGGTCTGAAATCCTCACCTTTAGAAAACCCTACATGAGACCTGGTCAGACTACGAGCTGATTAATGCCCCGCAATGCCCTGACCTCAATTTGTTATGGGATGCAGGCAAAACAGTCCTACATGGTAGGATCATTGCTTTTACGACTATGTACAAAAGGAAGGTTCTTACAAAGTTCCGTGAAGCCAGCGACCGCCTCAGACTCACCCAAGCACAGTTATCACGTAGCAATACCTCCACAAGCCTCAAGATTCGGCAAGAAGCCAAAAAAAACTTTGAGCAATGAGCGGAAGCTCAAGAACGTATATATAAATCTTATTTTGACCTTCATTGGCATAAGTTTGGCAACAAGTCAGGGAAATTGCTAGCAAAGCTGTGCAAGGGAGCACATGTTTCCACACATAACGTCCCTAAAAGATTCCCAAGGAAACTCGTGCTCCTCTCCCACTGACATAAGCTCTATCCTTGAACAATATTATACCTCTTTATATAGCCCAGATCCCTTTGACCCAGATGCTGCACAACATTTTTTGCAAAAGATCCTTCTTCAAATCGATTCCACCCTCCTTGATCAACTAAATTCTCAGATTACTGAGCCAGAAATTCACTAAACAATCTTTTGCCAACGGGAAAGACCTGGGCCCAGATGGGTTTACACCCCCGAATTCTTCAAGCTCACAGCACATACAATAGTCCCAACCCTGGCGAAGGTCTACCAAACGATTCTCCAGGGTGGGGAATACCTCCAGTCAGGATACCAAGCCCACATAAAGCTGATAGCCAAGAAAGGCAAAGAGCCCTCTGAACCCAGCTCCTACAGACCCATCTCACTCCTTAACCTAGACTCCAAGACTCTCTCCAAGATCATGCCCACCCTTATCCACCCGGCTCAAGCTGGATTCACCCAAGGCTGATCCGCATCCTCCAATTTCTGCAAAGTACTCACATTCCTCGAACATGCCAAGTCTAACGCCAGTAAAGACAGCCATAATCTCCCATGATGCGGAGAAAGCCTTTGACAATGTCAGCTTTCCCCGATTAACAGCCGTCCTGCAATATTTCGGTTTTATTAAGTTTTTATATAGAGAGGTGCACATTTTCACTGGTCATTTCACTGGTCATTTTCACTGGTCTCACAATTCAATTCAATTACGATTAGCCTGTTTTGGCAATACATCATGATTACTGCCCACAGTTTTCATCAACAAATTCAAGCAGTCAGAATCGTTCAAGGCTGCATTCCCCCTCCCCCAAATCATCAACTGTGGTGTAGCAGGCCCTGGTAAGGACAGAGGGAATGCAGGACTTTGCAGGACTTTGAAATCCCCACAGTTGTAGTATAGCAGGCCCTGTTCAGGACACAGATGGAAAGGCTAAACCTTGTAATCCCCCAGTTGCAGTGTAGTGGGACCTGATTAGAAAAAGAGAATTGCTGGGACCTTTAGCCCCCCCCCCCTCCCAGTTTTGGTGTAGTGGTCCCTAGTAAGGACAGAAGAGGAATGCTGAGACCTGTAGCCCCCTAGTTATATTGTAGAAGGCCCTGGTAAGGACAGAAAAGGGGTGCTGGGCCTTGTAGTCCCCCCCAGTTTCAGTGTAGCAGGCCCTTGTCAGGAGTGGAGGAATACTAGCACCTCTAGTTCTCCCAGTTGTAGTAGGCCTTAGTAAGGACCAAAGACGAATGCTGGGACCTGTAGTTCCTCCAGTTGCAATGTAGAAGGCTTTGGTTAGGAGAGAGGGAATTCTGGGACCTGTAGTCCCTCAGTTGCAGTGTAGTAGGCGGTGAGGTGATGTCGGCAGTGGTGGCCCTCTGAGATGTCGTACCCAGCCTCCGTGTCCTCCCGACCTCCTGCTGCTCCCCCCGGCAGGGCAAGGCCGGCCCCGGAGTAATGGGAGAGCACTCCGGGCCATCAGTCGGCCGTGCTCTCACGAGATTGTGCTTGCTGCTGGCCCCGAGGGGTAAGGGGCCCTGACAGCCTATGGGCCCCCAGATCAGATAGCACTCTGGGGGCCCGGATGTGTCCCGCCGGGATGACGTCATCATGCAATCACGATGCATCCGTTCTCTGCATTGATGCAGAATCGTTTAAGGCTGCTTTGCGATTTGCCGATTATTTTCAACACCCCTAATAAATATATATACACACACAGGGCCAGTGCTACCACTAGGCAGCCACCTAGGGCCCAGCCACGGCCTCTGTCCAGGTGCGGTGAAGCTCCAGGCATGTATGAGCTTGGCTATCCTCTTCTGATCGTTCGCCCCCATTTAGTGCCAGCTGTGCCGGGAATACATCCGCTGCAGGTGCCGAGCCACCAATCCCAAAATGTGTCCCGCTGAGCGCTCCACTGTCACATCTTCTCAGTGCTGCCCCGGGACTCCTTTGCCCCAGCCTGTCCCTCTTGTGCGCCCTGTGTGAGTGCAGCAGAGGGTGCGGGGCATGATGGAGATCATGAGAGCATTGAGAGAGGTGCAGCGGCTGTTAGTTGAGCTAACCTCCCGGTCAGCGGGGGACACCACAGAGAAGCTGGATTGCACTGGCAGGGACTCCTAAGCAATACTGCCCGACCAGTGTTGGGGAGAGTCCTCAGGAGAGATGTGATGGACGATGAGGCCATGGAGCGATGAGGAGAATTAATCCTCCAATCTACATCGAGCTGTGTGTATGTGGGGCAGGGGGGGTGTGAGTAGGTCAGGTAGGTCAGTGTATGTGGTCAGGTAGGTCAGTGTATGTGGTCAGGTAGGTTAGTGCATGTGGTCAGGCAGGTCAGTGTATGTGGTCAAAATGAGGTTTCGCCTAGGGTGTCGAAAAACCTTGCACCAGTCCTGTGTATGTATGTGTATGTATGTATTATAATCAGTTGGTAATCAGTTTCAGCTGCCTTGGAGCCGGTTCACACTGGGGCGACTTAGCTGCCTGACAAGTCGCGATCCGTTCTGTACAATGGAACCGTTCTAATAGGAGCGACTCAAGTCGTGCCGACTTAGAAAAAGGTTTCTGTGCTACTTTGGGGGCGACTTGCATTGACTTCTATACAGAAGTCGTTTTGCAAGTCGCTGCTGAAGTCGTGTGCAGGTCACCTCAGGGAGCCGCGCTGCAAGTCGTGCTGCCTCAGTGTGAACCAGCTCTTAATGAAATTTAACAACAGGTTCACTAGATAGGCAACAATGAGATGACCTCAAAAACCGGAATGGTTTTACAGGTGGAGGTTACTGACATTTTTTTTTTTTTTTCCTACTCCTCTTTTCTGTGTCTGTGAGTGCTTCTTGAGACTTTTTGTAAAGTTTGCTAGGCTGCCACCTTGTCTTCCGTTTTGTTTTCTAAATTTTACCAGGTCGATTTCCAGGCCTCTTCTGATGGCAGTTTTGGACTTAAGAGACTTGACAGATTTTTGAACTGCAAAGGTTCTGAGTTCCGTTGTTGTTAAGGCCCCTTTCACACTGGGGCGGTGATCCGCGGTGACGGTAAAGCAGCGCTATATTTAGCGCTGCTTTACCGTCGTTTTCACCGCGGTTTTTGGCCGCTCGCGGTGCGGTTTTACCCCCCGCGAGCGGCCGAAAAAGGGTTTAAACACCCCCCGCAGAGCGCCGCGGTATTGCCGCGGTAACCGCGGTATTGCCGCGGTTTTACGGCGGTCTCCCATTGTAATCAATGGGAAGGAGCGGTATAGGAGCGGTGAACACACCGCTCCTATCCCGCTCCAAAGATGCTGCTAGCAGGACTTTTTTTGTCATCCTGCTAGCGCACCGCTCCAGTGTGAAAGCCCGCCGGCTTTCACACTGGAGTGAATGGGGCAGGATTTTTTCATGCGGTGAACAGGCGCTATTTTTAGCGCTGCACCGCATGAAAAACGCCCCAGTGTGAAAGGGGCCTAAGGGGTCCTGATTAACTAATTGTCTCTGAATTCTGTGTCTTTCAGTGAATGAGGAAAAAAAATGGATTTTTGTGCTTACTGTGAAATAATTATTTTAGAGTTGATGGAAGGGACACTATTCCCAGCCCTCTGTGTCTGCTCTTGCTCCTAGTAATGTCTTTCTACAAACTGAGGTGTGTGGGAGTGTAAGATGTTAGGCCAGGTCCGCATCTGTTCCTGCAGCCGCAACGACTCATAGAAAAACTCAGACGATGCACTGGAAATCGCAGCAGCCACTTCATGCACTGAGAACCACACAACACTTCCATGAGCAGGGAGGACCTTTTCTCTGCGTTTTTAGGAAATTTAAATAAATGGGCTTCTGTTCCCACGCCAAATGCATCTCGCTGAGATGCAGAAGTGTGAACCAGGCCAGTCACCATTTTTATTTATTTATTTTTATTTTTCCATTTGTTCAAATTCCCTTGCATGCGGTAGTATAATCCAATTGTCTGAATTATGTGTCCCCAATGTTTTCCAGAAAATAGATTTTTGTATAAAAGTTAAAAAGTTAAATTTTTGGTTTGTATCCATCCATAATTTCTAAAGCTGCATTTTGGCTGCTCACTGCAATACACTACCCTTGTGTTCTGAATTTCCTAGCATTCATACGCTGTATGATAAAAAGTATACCGCTCTAAATGCTAAAATAAATGACATACAGGTAATAACTGATACACTGGTAACAAATAAAATTAATCTAACAGTCCCCAGTGAAAAGAAGGTGCTCGTGCTAGTGAAACAATATCCTATGCTGTGACTTGAATAATAGATGGATGATTCCGTGCTTCTTAAGTGCTTTAAATAGGGTGCCCCCTAATAGATGTGCACTCAACCCTGAAAGTGGACCAACTATCGCTAGTTAGGTCAAATGCGCGTGTATGGATATCCTCTGGACCGATGATTGGCAGCGGTGAATGTTCCTCATCTAAATAAATATAATAGAAAAAGCCTCATTGCGCAGTACCGTTGATAAAGAGCTTTTTATTCCAAAAAATATAAAGGTATTCAACTCGCATGTATGAGTGCCTAATGTCCTGGCACCCGGAGTGAACAGCAGGTATAAGTAAATCCGTGAAATCCGCCTGGTTGGTTCATGCAGCTGCTGGCTCAGAAAAGGCTTGATTTCCAGATTGAATGTGTGGGCGGAAGTGTGTCACGATAAAGTGACTCAACCTCTATGCATTTTCGACCTATCAGATTAGCCGTCCTCAGGAAGTTTTTTTTCTTTGTCTGAATTTCTCACTTCCTGTTTCTCCTCCAGTAAACTTCACTCCATCATCCGAGCGGTGTTTAGTCAGCCAGAACAGCTTACTGAACAGCTTACTGAGGAGGAACAGGAAGTGAGAAATTCAGACAAAGGAAAAAAAACATTTAGAAGGGAAATCGAAGGAAAAGGTTAGTGAACCAACAATGCACTAGCTTAACCGCTTCAGCACCGGGCGATTTTACCCCCTTCCTTACCAGAGCACTTTTTGCGATTCAGCACTGCATCGCTTTAACTGACAATTGCGCGGTCGTGCGACATTGCACCCAAACAAAATTGAGGTCCTTTTTTTCCCCACAAATAGAGCTTTCTTTTGGTGGTATAAACCTCTGCGGTTTTTATTTTTTGCGCCATAAACAAAAGAAGAGCGACAATTTTGAAAAAAACACTATTTTTTACTTTTTGCTATAATAAATATCCAATTTTTTGGGAAAAAAAAAACAAAATTTTTTACTCAGTTTAGGCCGATATGTATTCTTCTACATATTTTTTGATAAAAAAAAATTGCAATAAGCGTTTATTGATTGGTTTGCCCAAAAGTTATAGCGTTTACAAAATAGGAGATAGATTTATTGCATTTTTATTTTTATTTGATTTTTACTAGTAATGGCAACGATCTGCGACTTTTTTCGTGACTGCGACTTTGCGGCGGACACTTTTGACACATTTTTGGGACCATTCACATTTACACAGCGATCGTTGCTATAAAATTGCACTGATTACTGTGTAAATGTGACTGGCAGGGAAGGGGTTAACACTAGGGGGCGCTGCAGGGGTTAATATATGTTCCCTGCAAGTGATTCTAACTGTGGGGGGAGGGGACTCACAAGGGGAGGAGACCGATTGGTGTTCCTCTGTTCTGGGAACACGCCATCGGTCTCCTCTCCAGTGACAGGACATGGAGCTGTGTGTTTACACACACAGCTCCATGGTCCCGCTTTTTTCACGGGCAATCGCGGGTGCCCGGCGGACATCGTGGCCGCCGGGCATGCGCACCGGGTCCCAAGCGACGCCGCGGGGGGCGCGTGCGCGCCCCCTAGACGGCCGCAAAAAGGAGGACGTCATATGACGCCCACCCAGGATGGGAGATCCATCTTGTGGGCGTCATATTACTATAGGCGGGTACTGAAGTGGTTAAAGGATCCTATTTAGAAAATAAAAAACAAACCTTTACAACCCCTTTAAAGTCCCATAGACACTTAGATTAAGAGGCTTTGCCCTGTGCTTACCGTAAGACAACGCTGCAGATATTTTTCTACAGTAATTTTGTGGATTTCAATAAACACGTAATGAAGTCTAAAATTGTGCAGTGGATATTAAATGACCTCGGAGGCAGTTCAAAGGGACGTGTTTTTATACATATAGCCTTGTATATTCTCTCTTCTTTTCTTCTTTTAAAGTCAATTTATGCCGATGTCCAGTTCAGTAGAGTGCATGAATATAAATGGGACAACGCTAAGAAATCTGGAAATCTTACAAAATCAAGTAAGTTTCTGATCACATCTTTTAATTTCCTTCTTTTTCAGCTGTTGCCTAGCAACCAAAGCTGGGTTTGCATTCACTACATTCTTTCCAGAGCAATTGCAATGAACTGACAGGGATATTCACTTAGTTCTTACTTTTCTAACATAGACCTACACTTAACTACATATTTAGGAAACTTTTTTTTGTCGCTATTTTAGTTGGTAGATAATTGGGAGATAAATAAAAAGTGTTAGTTTATGTTAGTTTAGATAAACTTTTTAGTGAATAAAATAGAGACCAATTGCTATTGCCAGCAATGGGAGCAGTATAGCAACTGAATCCTGATCAAGGGATTCATTCCCTAATCTAAACAAATTGGATGGACATACTGTTTAAGCGCCGCTAAAAGGAGCAGTGCTCTACAGCTAACGGCTGGTGCTTTCAATGTGAAGCCTAAAGCAACCATAGCTTGAATATACGTGTAAAATACCTGAAATACCTCAAAATCGCATTGTTGAGGTGTTAAATGCATCCTTCCTCTCAACCAAAAGTGAGGGCAAATCTGACCATTGACAGTTGTCCCCAGAAAAGGAATAGAGGGAAACATCTCCCAGTGTGGGGACAACTTTTCCAGTATCGGCTGTGGAGGAAGGAGGGACTGACTAGCGTTCCATGTTAATTATAGTAAAAAGTGCTAGATAATAGCAGAATGAGGTATTTTTCTCCTTGTTGTGAATATCTGAGTCCCTCAGAAAGACTTGGTAATTTCTGTATTAAAGTATTATTTTCCAGTAAACATGTTATTTTGCTAGTTTCTTTCCAAGCTTCCCAAATTACCTTGATTCAAGAGGATGTAGATTTCATAAAAATGTTCCTTTTGCTAAGCAACTGATGCATCCGTGTCAGTGTTGTGTTCAAGGCCACCTTGGATGGCTCTGTTAGTTTCTTTATTATTAAAACCTTGTATGAGTGTGAGGTTATAGTATTCTCTCCCTGATTTTAATCTGTATCCTTCATGGAATTACTTAGCTGAGAAGCCAGGTGTGAATTTTGCTCTTCATTTCTAACAATGCCTATCGACGCAGGGGTATAAAAATTGCAGAATAAGCACCCTTGCATATAACAATCAAAAGAAAATGGCACATGGGTTGTTAGTTGTATATGCATGCAGTGTGCCCCCCCCCCCCCCCTAGAAGTGCAGTAGAGTCACTTTAAGTCTGGAGACACTACTCTGTCAATAAACCTCAATTTAAAGAGG
This sequence comes from Lithobates sylvaticus, assembly GCA_028564925.1. NCBI lineage: Eukaryota > Metazoa > Chordata > Amphibia > Anura > Ranidae > Lithobates > Lithobates sylvaticus. The sequence continues at coordinate 125,723,086 of CM053026.1, forward strand.
GAGTCTGGCGAAATTTTTTTTTTTTTTTTTAAAAGTCAGCAGCTACAAATACTGCAGGTGCTGACTTTTAAAATGATGACACTCACCTGTCACAGGGTCCAGCGATGTCGGCACCGGAGGCCGGACCGTCCCTTGGTCCTCGGATGCTGCCGCCGACATCTTGAGTATGGGAATCAGGAAATGAAGCCTTGCGGCTTCACTTCCCGGTTCCCTACTGCGCATGCGCGAGTCACGCAATGCAATAGGAATGCTCTGTGCTGTCTCTGGGACCCGTGTGTGTCCCAACAGACAGCGTGGTGGGACAGAAAGAGGCATAGACTCCCGTGGGAGTCTATGCCCGGAAGTGTGTGTGTAAATACATGTCTTAGACAGGTATCTGAACCCCCTCCCCCCTGAAAGGTGCCAAATGTGAAACCGGAGGGGGGAGGGTTCCGATGAGCGGAAGTTCCACTTTAGGGTGGAATACCGCTTTAAGTAGTATACAATCTAGGTGGCATACAGTATGTAGATGATTTTCTTAGGCAAACTGATTGAAAGTACAGATGGATGCAACAGGGAAAGCCTGGATAAAATATGAACATGTGTTGCAGAAGAATGATGGTAGAACTGACTGTTGGGTAAAAAATACAATTCTCAAGATGCATTCTAAAAGACAATAAAATATATTTTTCCTTTTTAAGAAATGACTTTACTCTGATGCTTTCTTCTATATCTCAGACTGACCAGAAGACAAAGGGTAGCTTGATCTGGGTGTTGGACCATACCAAAACCGCATTTGGTAGACGAAAGCTCAGGCAATGGGTGGCTCAACCACTGATAAATTCCAGGTAATTGTTAAATATCTATGTGTGCCGTTTTCTTAACCATAGCTGAATGAGGCAGGGGCTGTTGATATTGTTTGGGGGAAACTCCATTAAAGGATAAGTTCACCTTTTTTACCCATATTCGGGTTATAATATATTACAAATCCACTGCCCCCCCCCCCCCCCAAACCTCCTCTGTTCACCGATGTGACAGGCAGCCGGCGATCTTCTTTCCCTAGGCTCCGCCCACCCGGCCATGTCACTTATTCACAGAGTTCTGTGAATAGAAACCTACAAGGTCCGGCAGCCTTTGAGGCTGTCGGCTTGTGGTTCTCAATGAACTACCAAGGCGCTGTTGAGCATTGTGGTTGTTAATTGATGGCTCCTGCTAGTGTGTAACTGCTTGGCTGTACAATGTACGGCCAAACAGCTTACACACAGAGTCTGCAAGAGCCCTGCATAGCACCCACGATCTGCTGATCGTGGGTGCAATGCATTTCAGGGTCACAACAAAAAAAATAATAAATGCACATTTTTTTTTTTACCTGCAAAAAGATGTGCATTTATTTTTTTTTAAAAGGTGAACTTATCCTTTAAGCAATGCCAGATTCCCTAACGTGACCTGTTGCGCAGACACAAAACACTACTTGTTTTCTCTTTTGCTTTTCGGCATTTTACTCAGGTAAGTCCTGTGAAAGGTTTGCTGAGTTGTAATGAGGAGAAAGCAGTGAAATGTTGAGGAGCAGATCTTGTATCTACCAGGGTGGGTCATACCAAGGGGAGTCTGTAATCCTGTTTTGGAGTTTTAAAGGGGAGTTCCAGGCATTTTAAAAGTCAGCAGCTACAAAAAGTGTAGTTGCTGACTTTTAAAAAAAATTACACTTACCTGTTCCACGGTCCAGCGATGCGGCCGAACGGGGTGTTGCTCCTCTCCCCCTCCTCTTCGTCGTCGCCGCCATTTCCACTCTGGGCAGCCGGCACAGCTTTCCTCTTCACGGCCGGGCATGCACGGCGCATGCGCGAGCCGCGCTGCGCTCCCAGAGTGGATAAGCGATCTCCTGGGACCTGTCACGTGTCCCAGGAGATCGCCTAGAGGGAGGAGTCGCCTAGGCGGTTACTGGGCGGAAGGAGGAAGTGGGACAGGAAGTCCCCCTCCTAATGAAGCCCCCACTCCCCCCCCCCCCAAAAAAATTACATGCCAAATGTGGCATGTAAGGGGGTGAGGAGTGGTTAAAGCTGGAGTTCCATTTTTAAGTGGAACTCCGCTTTAATTAAAACAGCAAGTATCTTTGTGGTAACGTAAAAAACAAACAAACAGCAACCTTAATCATTATGTGCCATGCATGAAGTGTTTTGAAGAATGTGATGATAGTTCATAAGAATCAAGATGGCCTTTTTCCCATTGTAGCATGAAAGAGGGGCATCCCTGACATCCATTTAGATGTGCATGCTCGTTTCTCATCACTGCTAGCCTATGAAGCGTATACTGTTTAAGGGATGCAAATCTATGAAGTTTTTTTTTTCTGGTGTACACTTTGGCCTGACTGGCTCCTGAATTCTACATTTATTTGGTGACCTTTAATAGTTATTTGTGCTCTGGTTTCCATACTGACACCACAGGTGGTTTTCATTGAATGACCCAGTAACCCATGAACACAGTCACCTTGGATGCATCCTTCCTCTTTGTTTCGCATGCTGATAAGTAGATAAGAGGTAAAAATAGGTCAGTTCATGTCTGATGACGTCTTCCTTCTGAGGATTATTGAATAGACACCAGACAGGCAGTTTTGCTCCAGATTAATACAACTCAAGAGAACCATATGTGAGCATGATTATAGAAGAGATTAACTTTTCCAGTGAGGAGTGAGTGTGCATGTTTTTTTTTTTTTTTTTGTTTTTTATATCAGTTTCACAAATACTTCTTTATGTATTGCTCATAATGTTTTTTAGTAATTTCTTAAAAATAAATAGAAAATTGGTAGATACATGTCTGTAAATATCCTTTGTTTAATGGGTTCAAATAGTTTATTTTTTTTCTGAAAAATCTTTTACATTGTTTGGAATCAAAAAATACCAACTTTGCTTGTTTTTTTATCTTATGTGGAAAATATATGGTGTAGAAACTATAGTGATTTTATCTATGAAGCTTTTTCTCGCACTATGACATGACAACATAGGCCCTATGTTTTAAACCATATTTAAAGCCCCCCAAAAACTTACCATTTTGAACAACAAACCATTTGCAGTGTTAGACTGGGTATGTTTGGAACATTTGTAATTCATATTTTTTATATTAGGGTTACTTTTAAATTTAAACCAAAGAAATTTAAGAAAATGAAAAATAAAAATAGTTGTATATAATTAGATAACAACTACTACTCTATACATGAGAACATCACAAAGGTATGTCTTAATGAACACAGCAAGCCCAGAAACAAGTGATGGCATGGCTTCATCCAGCAATATGTTCAGCTAACTCTCCCGTACATAAGTATACCATAAAAGTATGTCCTTGTCACTTGGTGGGAACATGGCAGGGCCCATAAACAACGGAGCGCATTCTGCCTGTCAATGGCTGATTCTGCCATATTGTTTTTTTTTTTTGGCAATGTATTGCATTTAATGTGGCTCAGGCCCCTGTTATGGTGATGTTTCAGTACCGTAAATTTTATTTTTTAGGTTTTGAAGTCTGCCCTAATGTATTTATATCACTTTTTTTTTTCAGGACAGTAGGACTTTCATTTAGTAGAAAATTTTGGATACATATTTTTATTTCCTTAGCATTTATTGATAATAGTAAATTTTTGTAAAATTTTTTATTTTTTCTGTCATTTTTCCATCGCAATATTTGCGGAATTTGTACACCCTCATAAATTTGTCCTAAAATATGATCAATAGAGTCTGCTATTTAAAGTTATATCACATTAGGGGGATTTTTATATAACATAGCCGAAAAGTATAGTTCAAAGTAAATGTATGCATTTTACTTTGGATGCGCTTTGTTTTCTTTTGATGCTACTTTGTTATGTGCATGGAGATGGAATAACGGTTTGTATAAATGGTTAATATAACAATAACACAACATTAAGTTGGTTTAATGTGGGTACAAATTTGCATAACCATGATTTTTTTCAGTTATGCGATGGCTAAAGATTTAAATGACCTTGCTTTTGCTCACAGTGTTTGATGCTAGTGCAGCAAACGCAAATGTCATCCAAATCATGTGATGTCATTGTTGCAACTTGGAGACCGTCCTTTGTTTTTGCACTTACACCTGCCCTGAGCTGCATGTAGGCAGGCTATAGAGGTGGATGCAGGTGCAGCGGCTGCAATTTGACATGCGGACAACAGCGGATGCACTGATCTAAACGCATACAGTGTGCGCTTGGATCCGTGCACCTGCTCCTGCCCATAAAGTATGTCAGATTTTGATATGCAGCTGCTGCACCAACATCCACCTCTATAGGCTGCCTTGCAGCCAGGGCCCTCTATAATGAATAGGTGTTGTGAAGCCACTCAAAAAAACACGGAAGTGCTGTGTTTACTTATGCTTTCACAGAGTGGATCAAAGGCCCAGGAGCTGATCATTTTCTATAAGCCATCCGTCAAAGCCAACTGGTGGTTCCAGCGCTTAAACCCCCACCCCCCCCCCCTGTACCCATGGGGGCCACCTATCCCTGCGGCCTCTTCAAAATGGCACCAATGCCAATGGCTACTACCTGAGGACCACTTTAAAATGGTACTGGGGACTTAAGTGGTTAAAAGGCTGTCTTTTCGTACATAGATATGCAATCTGATGTTGCTACTTCTCATGCTATAAATGCTAAATTCCTGGCTGTCATGTTTACCTTCTTACTTCAGTAATTTGTGTTCCTTGCCAAGTATGAAAATGAAGATGACTGATTTTACAGATATGCATACTTGTTTCAGGTCAGTGATGCAAACGTTAAAGAGGAAGTAAACCGTGCCAAATTTTCTTCTTTTTTTTTTTTTTAAAAACCCCCTGCAAAGTAAAGGCACAATATGAAATGCGTACCTTAGAACAAAGCCCTGCAGCGCCGTGCTGTGTGTTCTAACAGACACTTCCACCTTCACTCGGTCTTCCCTCCAGGTACGCGTCCTCCGGCCTTCTGATTGGCCACGTCGCAATAACGTCATTCCCGCGCATCCCCCCAGGAGTTACGGATCGCAGCACGGAGCTCTGAAGGTATGGCATGGGTATACCGTCCCTTCCGAGCAAATGCGCCGGTGACCTCACCGGCTGTATGAAATGTGAATATCTCCTTAATGGTGAAGGTTTAGGAGATATTCATAGTAGCTACAGGTAGCCTCATTTTAGGCTTACCTGTAGGTACAAGTTTATAGAATGGGTTTACATCCTCTTTAATGAACCCAGTTGGTCAGCATAATAGCCAGACAACTTCAGAAGGGAATTGACAATGGTAGCCAACATATGTGCATCTGGAAAGATTTGCTTTAACCTTTTATAACACGGGATTCTCCTGATAGTGGTAAATTCGAATAAGCTCAGGAGTGCTAGACAATTCTATTTCAGAGTACATTTTTTTTAGGCTGCATTATTTGCATGGAGGAAACAGAAAAAGCAATGTTTAATTTGTTAAGTCATAATGCAAAAAGGAAAAAGGGGTCTCCTGGGAGATTTGAGCATCTGAGAAGAACAGTTTGGTCCTTACAGAGTAGAAAACTTTTGATCAAGAAGTGGTTAAGCACAGAAAAATCTTGAGCCATTAGTTTACAAGATTTTAAAAAGTGGTGCAATATCATTGTCCTTGTAATGACTTAAAGAAATGAGGTCTGTGCTGTAGAACGTCTAACGCAGGCTGTTAATGAGACAGTTCACTTAGTGTCATACTGTGAAGCATTATATCCGCATCCAAGGTGCAGCAGTTAATAGAACAAAACGTCCTGTCCAGAACGAGTAAATTGGCTTGAAAAACATTTTACACCTTTATTGATTTTACGTTGGTATATTGTTTATAGTGAAGCTCTTGTTTTGTGGAATGTATTGGAAAATTAACTTTTAAAGGGTATTGAAACTCAAAACAAAAAAATCAATAATACTGTAGGCTGTCTTCCTTTTTTTGGGGGGGGGGCTTTTTTCCCTTTATTATAACTTGGTAATCCTGCCAATAACACAATTCCTGACTTAAGGTGACCACACTCACTGTACCGTATCCATGGATGGGCAGTGTTGTCAACCTAGGCTGATCTCGTGATTTGATTTTGGCTCTTAACACCTTCCCCTTAGCTCATCTACATTACATAAGGTATTGGTGTTCTGTAGTTTACAGATGAAAGCTGGGAAAGCCAATTACATTGTTTGAGATTTCAGTTCAGTGAACATGGAGTTACAAGGACACAAGATTTTATTTTATTTTTTATAAGATCAGTGGGAATTTTTCTGTACTTATACAAAATGTACTTAGCCTGGAAAAAAAGAAAACTATTGCAGCCACCACATCTAAGGACTGATGAACTTCAGTATATTACATTTTTGTTCTTGGGTTTCGGTATATTTAACCACTTCCTGTCCTTAGGCCATTTATAAATGGTTTAAGTGGTTATAGTGGGATCTTGGATGAGACTACAACCATGATCCTGGTATCATTTTTTACAGCAGGCTATTCCCACCCTATACAGCCACTGGATTACTTTTACAGGCGACTGAAGGGGGTCCACCGACACCTTTTACCTGGTTTTCCTGTCTTATTAAGGAGCCCAGTGAGGATGGGACCGGTAGCACCGGCTTCCCCACACACAGTGAGAGGAACTGATGTTATTCCTCGCTCTGTGTGAGGCCAGAAACCAGAAGTGATGAGGATTTCCATTTGTTGTTTACTTGTGAATGCATCTGATAAAACCGATCTTAATTTGATCAGATGCTTTGGAGGCCAGAGGAGAGATGTGGGGTCTAGTATACCCTAGACCTGTCACAACCCATGCTATCACAAGGGATGTTGTCGTGCAACATAAAAAATTGCAACAATAACCATTTTATTCTCTAGGGTCTCTGGTCTTAAAAACATATGTTTGGGGCTTATAAATAATTTTCAAGCAAATAATACAGATTTTTTAATGTTTGACAGAACTGTCAGAATTGGCCTGGACTGAAACATGTTAAATTCAGTCTTTACCCACTTGTTTTTCTTTAGTATATCTTTCAATATCATTGCTATGCAGTAGTTTTGCTTTCACTCTAAACATTTTTAGTTTACTTGGCATTATGTGGAATTCATCAAAACTGGAGCAGACAGAACCTGGAGCAGTACATAGTAATCAAATCAGCCTATCTTTAATTTTCAAGTTTAACTGAACAAGTTGGAGATGGAAACTTATAATCTTTCCACATTTTTTCATGTTACAACCAAAAAATGTAAATGTATTTTATTGGGATTTTATGTGATGGACCAACACAAAGTGGCACATAATTGTGAAGTGGAAGGAAAATGATAAATGGTTTTCAAAATTTTTTACAAATAAATATGTGAAAAGTGTGGCGTGCATTTGTATTCAACCCCCCACCCCCCCCCCCCCCCCCCCCGAGTCAATACTTTGTAGAACCACCTTTCGCTGCAATTACAGCTGCAAGTCTTTTTGGGGATGTCTATTCCAGCTTTGCACATCTAGAGTGACATTTTTGCCCATTTTACTTTGCAAAATAGCTCAAGCTCTGTCAGATTGGATGGAGAGCGTAAGTGAACATCAATTTTCAAATCTTGCCACAGATTCTCAATTGGATTTAGGTCTGGACTTTGACTGGGCCATTCTAACACATGAATATGCTTTGATCTAAACCATTCCATTGTAGCCCTGGCTGTAGGTTTAGGGTCGTTGTCCTGCTGGAAGGTGAACCTCCGTCCCACTCAAGTTTTTTGCAGACTCTAACCGATTTTCTTCTAAGATTGCCCTGTATTTGGCTCCATCCATATTCCCATCAACTCTGAAGAAAAGCATCCCCACAACATGATGTTGCCACCACCATGTTTCACGGTGGGGATGGTGTGTTCAGGGTGATGGGCAGTGTTAGTTTTCCACCACACATAGTGTTTTGCTTTTAGGCCAAAAATGTAATTTTTAGTCTCATCTGACCAGAGCACCTTCTTCCATGTGTTTGCTGTGTCCCCCACATGGCTTCTTACAAACTGCAAACGGGACTTCTTATGGCTTTCTTTCAACAATGGCTTTCTTCTTGCCACTCTTCCATAAAGGCCAGATTTGTGGAGTGCACGACTAATAGTTGTCCTGTGGACAGATTCTCCCACCTGAGCTGTGGATCTGCAGCTCCTCCAGAGTTACCATGGGCCTCTTGGCTGCTTCTCTGATTAATGCTCTTCTTGCCCAGGCTGTCAGTTTAGGTGGACAGCCATGTCTTGGTAGGTTTGAAGTTGTGCCATATTCTTTCCATTTTCGGATGATGGATTGAACAGTGCTCTGTGAGATGTTCAAAGCTTGGGATATATTTTTTATATAACCTAACCCTGCTTTAAACTTCCCCACAACTTTATCCCTGACCTGTCTGGTGTGTTCCTTGGCCTTCATGATGCTGTTTGTTCACTAAGGTTCTCTAACAACCCTCTGAGGGCTTCACAGAACAGCTTAACCACTTCCCGACCGTAGGCCGTCATATGACGGCCTCCAGTTTGCGGGGGTATATCTGAATGATGCCTGTAGCTACAGACATCATTCAGATATTGCCGGTTTCAGCCGGCGATTCCCTGCACCATAAGAACGATCATAGCGGCTGTTCCGCCGCTTGATCGTACTTATGGGCGGCGGGAGGGGGGGGACGCCCCCTCCCGCCGCCCATAAGTACGATCAAGTGGCGGAACAGCTTCTACCGACTCACCGCTTCCATCGGTGAGTCGGACACAGGAACCGCCGGCCCCGGATGATCACTATAGAGATTTCCGGCGGACCAGATGGTCGCCGGAGTCTCTATGATCGTTCGGAGGCCGGGCGCGATGTGATGACGTCACGCCCGGCCTCTGCATTCGAATAACGGCGCCGCCTCCGCTGGGAAGCGGTGATCGTTTTTTTTTTTTTTTTTTTTTTTATTTTAGGCTTTCCAGCCTAGAGGTGAGATGTGGGGTCTTATTGACCCCATATCTCACTGTTAATAGGTCCGATCAGGTAATATTCCTATTACAAGGGATGTTTACATTCCTTGTAATAGGAATAAAAGTAATCAATTTTTTTTTTTTTTTTTTTTAAAACTGTCAAATTTAAAAAATAAAAGTCAAATTAACAATAATAAAAAAAAAAAAAAAATTTTTTTTTAAAGCGCCCCTGTCCCCGTGAGCTCGTACGCAGAAGTGAACGCATACGTAAGCCCCGCCCACATATGAAAACGGTGTTCAAACCACACATGTGAGGTATCGCCGCGAACGTTAGAGCGAGAGCAATAATTCTAGCCCTAGACCTCCTCTGTAACTCAAAACATGTAACCAGTAAAAAATGTTAAAGCGTCGCCTATGGGGATTTTTAAATACCAAAGTTTGGCGCCATTCCACGAGCGGGTGCAATTTTGAAGCGTGACATGTTGGGTATCTATTTACTCGGCGTATCTTCATCTTTCACATTATGCAAAAAAAATTGGGCTAACTTTACTGTTTTTTTTTTTTTTTTTTTAAGCATGAAATTGTTTTTTTTCTGAAAAAAACGTGTTCGAAAAATTGCTGCGCAAATACCGTGCGAGATAAAAAGTTGCAACGAGCGTCATTGTATTCTCTAGGGTCTTTGCTAAAAAAAAAATATATAATGTTTGGGGTTTCTATGTAATTTTCGAGCAAAAAAATTATGAATTTTACATGTAGGAGAGAAATGTCAGAATTGGCCTGGTTGCGAAGTGGTTTTTCAGGCCTTGCTGTTTATCGGTGCTTTCTGTTTGTCCGTTCTGACCAGCCGACCTTTTGTGACCTTCTGAGCGATGTTTCCCGTGCGTACTCGTCGCCGAGTTCGTGCTGTACGCGGAATTGGTGTCGGGCTTTTAGCTTTGAGCCAAGACCCGTCCATGAACAGAGTGACGAGGAGTATGTGGACCAAGAATTGGTTGCTTCAGCGTGACCAGTTCTCGCACATGCCTTTGCTTCGTGAGATCCGGGAGAATAATCCTGATGATTTCAGGAACTTTCTCAGGATGACGGACCCCGATTTTCACCGTCTTTTGGCTTTGCTGACCCCCTTTATCAGCCGGCAGGATACCTGCATGAGACAAGCCATTACTCCGGAGCAGAGGCTTGTTGCCACGTTGAGGTACTTGGCGACAGGGAGAAGTCTTCAGGATTTGAAGTTCTCTTCAGGTATCTCTCCCCAGGCCCTGGGAATCATTATTCCAGAGACCTGTTCTGCCATCATTCAGGTCCTGCAGGAGGACTATATTAAGGTAACATTTCTACTTTACTATTCCCTTCTATGTATGCTCTGTTTGCTAATGTCTTCTATTTTTGACCTCCTTCCCTAATTACCATGATTGCAATATGTTCTAATATGCTGTGCCCCTTTTCTCCTTCATGCATTTTTCCCTTCACTTACCTCCCCAGCATGCTCTTCTGCCCCAATAGACACCTATGGCCTAGTCACTTAAGCAATGTCTTTTGTCTGCTGCATAGTATTGTTTGCCCCAAAACACCCCCTAAAATATGCACAAATGTTTGCTGTGTGGTTTACTTCATGTAGAGCCCCCTTTTTTTTTTCTTTTTGTGGGGGGGGGGGGGGGCCAAACTCATTAGGAACCCCCTCCCCCAACTGCTCTGTCAGATGGTACCAATCCTTTATCTGCTGGCTTTCCCAAGGTCCATACACACTATATACCTACCTCTTTATAGTGCGCATCTTTAGGGATGAATTCAGCAAAGCATGTAGTGCAAGGGGCTGCCTCCATACATTCCATTTCCTATTTTTTTGTCTTCTTTCCCTCCTATTAGCTTGCTTGGTAATTTAATAATGTCACACTGTGCCTGCCTTTTTTTTGGGGGGGGGGGGGGGGGGGTTGAAATGTTATTTGATCTTTCCTGTGGCCTGCCAATAGTGTTAAGTACAGAGGGTCTGGCCAAACTAGCCCACATTATTGAGCCATTTGCCAATCAATGAAGTGCAGAGGGTTAGCTGTCCACCACCCCCCCCCCCAAAACCCTAGTTATTGCCAATGTCCCATCAGAAGTGGGGGGATTGATGGGGGGGTGAGTAATCTGTGAAGGGGAGCCTCTACTTTTCTGTGCAAATACTTTCCAGCCTCCAATTTTATACAATGCTCTTGTTCCAAGATGTTGATTGTCTAATCTGCTTGCAATGTTTAGGTGCAAAGTGACTAATTTTTTTTTCTTGTTTCACTCCACAGTTCCCTTCCACGCCACAGGAATGGCAGACTGTGGCCTCCCACTTTGCCAGCCGTTGGGACTTTCCTAACTGCGGAGGGGCAATTGATGGGAAACACGTCCGCATCGTCCCACCGCCCAACTCGGGGTCCTACTATTATAATTATAAAGGGTTTAATAGTGTAGTGATGTTGGCGGTGGTGTCGGCAACATACGAGTTTATGTATGTGGACGTGGGGATGAACGGCCGGATATCGGATGGTGGGGCCATTACGCACACGGAGTTCTACTGGCGTCTCCAAAGTGGCAGTCTGTGCTTGCCACCTCCAGAGGAGAATGCCGAAGGACTCCCCTTCGTCTTTGTCGCAGATGAAGCGTTTGCGTTGACTCCCCATGTGATGAGGCCGTTCCCGATGAGGACCCTCACCCCGGACCAGAGGGTCTTCAACTACAGGCTGTCCAGAGCCAGAAGAGTTGTGGAGAACGCTTTTGGCATCCTGGCCAGCCGCTTCCGCCTGTTCCTGACGGCATTTAACTTGGCGGAATACAAACTGAACCACATAGTTCTTGCCTGTTGCATATTGCACAACTTCCTCAAAAGACATAACAGGAACTATGTGGTGCCCGTTGGCCCAGATGTGGAGGGCCCTCCAAATGCGGAACTCACAGCCCTTCGAGTGGCACGTCCAGGCTTGCCCCCTCTAAATGCCCGTGTGGTCCGGGACCAATATATGGAGTACTTTGTGGGTAGGGGGGCCATTGCTCTGCCTGACGATGTGTGAGAGGCATTTTTTAATAAATCTGATATTTTAACCAACCTATGATTTCTTGTCATTTCAGTCTTCTTTTTAGCTTATTTTACTTTGACATTTTTTCCCTTTGCCTTCGACAGTGGGAATGCACTTTCTGGGCAAAAGGAGGTAACAGTCTCTTCTTCCCAAAAAGATTATTCTCATGTTGTGTGTTTGCTACCTAATCTTTGGTCTAGAGAAGGTTTGTACTGCATAACTGACACCCAAAATACTCCTTTTCATCACCAGGTCTGACATGTGTGTATTCTCCAAAATGCTGTGCTCCGTGTTTTCGTACAAAGCACTGTGGGTGTCATTTACATAAGTCAAATCCGCTATGCTCTACAAGTGCATTGAAAAAGTTCCCAGGGAAAGAAAATTGGAGTGCAAAGTGGATTTGCCTTTAGTAAATAACACCCATTGCCCCCCATATCCTTTTCATTTTACATACATAATGCATTGTGTTTTTTAAATAAGGAAGCCACACATTTAGAAAAATAAAAGTTTACTAGGAAAACATTCACAAGTGCGTTTACAATCTTCACGCCAAAACTGACAACATCTTGGTTATTTACAACATTGTTTACAAACATTCCGCAATTGGTAAAACCAGGCATGGAGCAAAACAGAACCTAGGAACTTGGAAAGTTCAACTTTGTAAAGTGAAGACAAGATCAGACATGACTATATGTTCAAAGTGTGTTTGATCTTGCCTTCATCACATGGGGGGGTCACCCCCGAAAAGTGGAAATTTGGAACATGCACACAATTTGGGTCTGAAAATGGTCATTAGATGGGAAAACACATGCCTAGAAGCTTCAAAAGTGCCATTTTCCATCATGGGGATGAATGGACGTTTTTTGGGGGTGCAACCCCTTCACCACAACCACTTTCGTAGTTCGTAAAGTGTTTGCACCCCCAAAAAAACGTTGCCATTCATCCACCATGGTGGGAGCTAGCACATGTGGACACAATGTGTGCATGTTCCAAATTTCACACAGTTTTTAAGTTGCAAATGTGTTCAGAAGCTGGCACAAATGTGTGTTAATTACTTGGTGCGTTTTCATATTTTTCCTAAAACATCAATGATGTTCTTCAATTTTTGTTGAACATCATTGATGTTTTGCTTTATGTAATCTAGATCTCGATTGCAGACCATTATCTCTCCGATGAGTACGTGGGCACTCTCTGTGGTAAAGTGCGATTTTTCTTCCACAACATCCACGTCACCTAAAAACCACAAACAAACAAAAATGGGGTGTTGGAAATGAGGCAGCCATACATGGATTAGCTTACCAGTAGCTGTGTTCTCCCACACTCACCTGTTGTGGTGACAATTTCTCCAAGTTCGATGATCTCTCCTTCCTCCTCCTCCTCCTCCTCTGCTTCTGCTCTTTCCCCTTTTTTGGGAGGTGTTGGTTTGGGGGTTTCCTCAGACGGCCCAAGTTTTCGCTCCCCTATGAGAATGTCCAAAAGGAAGATTTAGCAACACAAGCTATTGAGGGCAGAAATAGGAAATGACAAACATTGCTTGAAAGTGACGGACACTATTTTAGTTTGGCCAGTTACAAATGTCAACTACATGAATGTAGTCACTTTGTAAAGGTGCTAAACTGACTAGCTTTTTGGTAGAAGTTTGTGTGATGGAGACCCCCCTCTAGTATCCACTGGAGCACATGTGTGGAAAAGCATAATAAAAAGGGGGTTTGGGTGTCCCAGCACTAGTGCTCTAGAGTCCAGATGGGTAAACAGCTACTGAGTGACCTCTCCTTTACATTGAATAAATTGGCTTTACATTCTTGATGACATTTCTAGTGAGAACAAACTTCCTTTCCCCAAAAAAAACACCAAACATCGTATTATAAGTGGCCGAACGATCGAGGTTGCGTACGATCGAATGCACACACACGATCATGACAGTGGCAGAAAGATCGAGGCTGAGTACGATCGAATGCACAGACGAACCTGAAAGTGGCCATTTTGGAATGTACAACTTGGTAAAAATCAAAACACAATGGAGCAGTATGCAAGCAAGAAATCAAACACAAAACACAACTACTTACTTTTTTGAAGAATTCTCTTGATCTTTCTGTACTGATCGGCCTCCCTCAGTTTCAGGTCTGACCAGCGTTTCCTCAGTTGCTCCTTGGATCGTTGTACCCCAAAATGATTGTACAGCCTTCTCACAACTTTAGACATGATCTTGGCCTTGCGGACATTGGGGTTGAGGTAAGGCCCATACTTCCCATCATAGTCGCTCCTCTTTAATATGTCCACCATCTCCAACATTTCTCCAAATGACATATTGGAGGCCTTGAATTTCAGGCTCCGGGATCGGGACGTTTCTGCCTCCGGACTTTCCTCGTCCTCCTCCTCGTTGGTGGGATATTTGTGGCGCACCTGCTGTGTCCCCGCCATGTGCTCTCCCCACTACGCCGTAAAGAGAAGGGGTGGGGAATAGACGAGAAAGATCGTCAGGGGCGGGCGGAGTTTGAAGCATGCGCAGTGTATATAAAACGTCACACGCCTGTGTCGTAGCCACGATCTGGGAGACGAGGGGAGAGAAAACTCACACGAGACGATCGCTACAAACGAAGGTACAATTTAACGTTGGTACATAACTAGCCTAGACTGATTTGAACTTGAGGCTTCTTTATGGAGAAGATTAGGAGAGTTTAGCCTGACATAATTTATAGGGTTTGGTGTGTTGTTGTGTCTTGCAGAGATTGATATGAAGGGATTCAACGACATGAGTTTTCTCCCCCTCTTCATTGCCAAATACAGGGATTTTCCCATATTGTGGCAGGGTATACACCCACATTACACCAACAAACCAAAGAGGCACGCAGCCCTGGAGGAACTTGTGGAATTTGTCAAGCCAAGGTTCCCCACGGCAACTGTTGATGATATTAGAAAGAAAATTGGCAGCCTGAGGAGTGCGTATATCAGGGAGCGGAAGAAGGTCGTGAAGTCTGAGGAAACTGCAACTTCAGCAGATGAGGTCTATGTCCCCAAGCTCTGGTACTATCAGAGTCTCCATTTTCTGAAGGACCAGGCTGATGTCACGGAGCCAACCTCAACTCCTCCTTCCACGCTTCCTTGCGCGCAGCCCACCCCTGATGAGGCTTCCGAGGAGCAACCTGGGCCTTCCAGTCTGGAAGAGGTGGAGGAGCCCAGCTTGTTCCAGGTATAGTAGTTTTGTTACCATTTATGGGAATAATGAATGATGTTCACTTAATTCAGGATCGCCAATTGCTTAGTTCCTAACGTGTTTGACATATCAACAGACAGTGGTGTGGGAGACATTTGGGGCCAGAATCTAAACTGCAGGGCTGAGAATTGTATGGTTTTCTATTTGTAAACATTTTGCACCAGTCACTAGATGAGAATTGTGTGTGTTTGATGAACAAATAACTGAAACTATGTCCCTTTTTCATACACAGGAAGACCTCAGCCAGGAGGTGGCTGTGGAAGGTGGCAGTCAGGAGGAGGCAGGGGTTAGTGGCAGCCACCAGCTGGGTAGTGGCAGCCAAGAGGGGGCTAGGCCTCGGAGCCTGACTGACACCCAAACCCCTCCCCTCCGCCCTCCGTACAAAAGGGCGAGAAGGGGGGGTTATGCGGCACAGTCAGCGCTCCGGATGATCAGAGAGGCTTCAGACTCCCTACATGCCACACCCGCCGACGAGGAGACCTTTGGCTCGGTGGTTGTCACAAAAATGATGGGTATGGAGGTGGGGCAACGCAACATGTGTGAGGGGCTCATCCTCCATGTCCTAAATAAGGGTAGGGCTGGGGAGATGACCCCAGTCACACATGTTTGCCATAGCTACCATGCTCCGCCTCCTCCTCCTCCTCCTTCTGCCACCCCACCAGCACGACAGCCACAGCGTGGAAGGAAGCGTGGAAGGAAGACCTGAGAGTGACGACCTGCAATCAGTCTGGTGTGAGAGAAGATGGAGCCTCTTGTAGTACCAGAGCCTGGGGACCTAGATGGCATCTGCTGCAGTTCCGGATACTTTGGACTTCACGACCAGATTGCACTCCCCTTAATATACGTACTCCTCAGGCCCCCAATTTTCTACGCTTGGACAATGATGGTTGCCGTGGGGGGCCAAGACTTTGCAAATTCCCCAAGTTTCACCATGGCTGCGTTCCTCTTTGGTTTGTTGGTGTGACCTAAATAAAGGTTTTTTTGATTTGAAATAATCATTGACTATTGTGTTTTACTTTGCTACAATGACAGTTTTTCTTTGAGTAGGCAGGTACATTTCACTAATCCTAAAGTAGAATTAACAAGGGGCAACAACAACAAACAACCTCCTAGTAAATTTAAGCAAGAAATACAAATGTAAATAATGTGTTTTTGGTAATTTGAGACACACAACCCCCCTCCAAAAAAAAAAAAAAAAAAACATTCAAATATGTATTCCCCAAAAAAAAAAAAAAAGACAAATCATGGTAAAAAAATAACAAAGATTCTTTTCCGTTCAGAGTAAAAATAAACATGTAGTGTATAAATGCTGCAAAGTAATAAAGAAGTAAGTTTGTGAGAAGTGCGGGTGAATAGGAGCAGCTAAAAGATGTCATTCTTGTTGCATTGTAAAGAAAAAGAGAATGCGCTGCATTAAAGACATTTTAACATTGCAGCGTGACGAATGTGCTGTGTCGATTAGGAAAGGTAGTTTTACCTGACCGAGCGCTTCCGTCACAGAATTTCTTCTGAGCATGCGTAGCACTTTGTCCGTCGGACAAGCGTACACACGCTCGGATTTGGTGTGATCGGACCGGGTTGACGGCAAATCTTTCCAGCAGGAGATAAGACTTTGTCCGACGGACAAACCGACGAACACTGTCCGATGGTGCATACACACGGTCTGATTTTTCAACAACCTTGTCCGATCGGACCAAATTGATGAAAAAGTCCGACCGTGTGTATGGGGCTTTACACAATAAGGAGGCACTTGAAGAAAGATGGGCTGCATGGTCGAGTCGCCAGAAGAAATTATCCTGCTTACAATACAACAAACAGCACAGATACAAGCCTCAAACCTTCCGGCACAAAGTCATTTGGAGTGATGAGACCAAAATTTCTTTTTTTGGCCACAACCATAAATGCTTCATTTGGAGAGGAGTCGACAAGGCCTATGATGAAAGGTACACCAATTCTACTGTGAGGTGGATCGCTGATGTTTTGGGGATGTGTGATCTACAAAGGCACAGGAAATTTGGTCAAAATTGATGGCAAGATGAATGCAGTATGTTATCAAAAAAATACTGGAGGAACATTTGCATTCATCAGCCAGGAATCTGCACATGGGATGTACTTGGACATTCCAACATGACAATGATCCAAGACACAAAGCCAAGTCGAACTGTCATTGGCTACAGCAGAATAAAGTGAAGTTTCTGGAGTGGCCATCTCAGTCTCCTGACCTCAATATCATTAAGCCACTCTGGGGAGATCTCAAAACGTGCAGTTCATGCAAGACAGCCCAAGAATTTACAGGAACTTTCGTCAATAGGAATGGGCAGCTTTACCACCTGAGAAGATAAAGAGCCTCATCCACAAAAACCACAAAAGACTTCAAGCTGTCATTGATGTTAAAGGGGGCAATACACAGTATTAAGTACTTGGGTATGTAAACTTTTGATCAGGGTCATTTGGGTAGTTTCTGTTGCCATTATGACTTAAAAAGAATAAACACAGTTGATTGATAATAAATGGCTTCAGCCAAACACTAATCATGAGTGAAAGAAAAGTTTTTGTATTCTCATTCATATTCTCTGAAAAATGGCCAGGAAAGCATAAAATTATGCCAGGGTATGTAAACTTATGAGCACAAGTATAACAGGTTTGTTATTTTTAACAAAAAAATAAAAAATGAGATGACTTTACAATCACTTTAAGCTCTGGGCCAACCAACATTCAAAGATGATGTGACAAGCTCAATTAGCGTGAATAATGGCATTAAAAGATAGGCACCTTTATCTTGTAAAAGTTTAAGAACAAATGTACACCAGGGATTAAATTCCCCAATAAAGCATACCAAAACATTCACATACAAGCCATCTCTAGGGGCAGATTTAATAGCACCACAAAAAAACAAATCTTCACAAACAGTTTTCTCTAAAATATTTACATAATTATTTTTATTTTATTTTATTTTATTATTGCTACTCTGCTGATGCATCTGAAAAGGAAAAATTGAAAAATGAGTGTCTTTGTCCAAACGGTTATTTCCTGAATTAAAAGTTATAAGGGGCACTGAGGGACAATTCTTGCTAGTGAAAGGGTCCTTAGGAGAAGGCCTGGTGAAATTTTTAGTATGCTATACACCAAATATCAACTCCATTTAATTAATGATCGGTTTCAAACTTTACACCCTGAAATGGAAGGCACATTAATTTTAGCAGGACACTAATCTGGCTTTAGATCATATTTTAGATGAATCCCACACTGTAACCTCTAAACACAATAGCAGACGTTCCTTTCCAGGATCATTGGATAGATGCTTGGAGAGAAGCTAATCCAACAACACGAGATTACACCCATTTTTCTAAAGCACTTAAATATTCGAGAATAGATCATGTTATTATTTCATTGGCTTTATTTCCCAAAATGCTATTAGCAAGGATCCCGTCGGCAACTTGGTCTGACCATGACTCAGTCAAGATATCCTTTCCAATATGATAACATCTGCGGGATTTCACTGGTGTCTAAATGAATCCTTGCTAGGAAATGAAGCTTACAGTTCTGATATAGTCCTACAAAATAAAACATAGTTTGAACTGAATAGACCAGAAGATACCGCTCCTTCTATGAATTGGGCACCTAACACTTTCATAACGGTATTCCTGATTCAACTTTCCTCATGCTTGAAGAAAGCAAATAAAGAATTTAAGCTTGTCATACCGGAGTCATTATTTTGTTATTTTTGTTCAACCAGCTTGTTAAAGCGAAAGAAAGCAACTCTGTTCCCCCATCCTCACATTTGATATTGATGGGGAAATCACCACTGCTGTGCTATTGTATTCTGACATTGTGAGAATTCTCTGCCACCATAATACACTGATCGGCAACGCTGATCGAGAGAAAATTTTTCCAACAAGCTGGTTGTACACAAATCAACTTGTGTTCAACCAGCCTGCCCACACATGGATTAAAATTCGGCCAGTTTAGCAGGGAATTTTAATCAATGCATGGCCGGCTTTAGTGAACAAAGTACCAGTGTACAGGGATGGTAGAAAACCCTAAAACATTAGCATTTTATTAGCCATGGTCAAGGATCTCTTTTTTTTTGCAGACTGCAGTCTCCTCTTTTGGCTACATCCTAAAGTTGTGGAATGTGCTCACTCTGTCAGAAGGAAAAGCAAGATAATATTTTTTTAATGGAACTCTTCAGGACTGCTGCTTGGTTCACATATGAGCCGCATGCAGCTCACAGCAGGGGTCCGTTGCGTGCTTGTTCACCGTTTCAGGTCTGATTTCAGCCCAAATTTTGGTCTCGCACCTGAAACGGACCAAAAGACGCACAGCGTTTTTCTTCAAAACGCACTGGACCTGCTGCGGAGATATGTGAACCGGCTCCAAAGAGAGCCGGTCAAAAGCTCCTGCTTCTGCAAACTGAATGCGGGGGATCCTGCATCCAATTCGTGTGAATCCAGCCTTAAAGTGTAAAAAGCTGTCGGTCTTTCTCCCTTCTACCAATCTTACTTCCACCAACCCCACTGATTTCACTTGGGATATTCTTCTGCCCTTTTTCTTCTTTATGTGCTAATTTTTCCCTCTTCCGTGAATGTCTCCTGGTTAAAGAGATACTTTTGATTTTAAAATTAACAATAATGTACTTATATTACATATTTCACACAAGAAAACCACACCAAAGTCGTCAACTTTCTGAATACAGTTGTTTAACATGCAGTGTATGGCAACATTCTACTCATGCCAGAGTCCTGCAGTGCTTGAGGAGGATTTGAATTTTGTGGGAATTTTAGAGACTTGGTTTAAGAGCTCTCTCAAGAACACAGAGGAGAGATGGGTTCGCTTTAAGAGCATATTAAATAAGGGCATTAGCCAGTGCATCCTATTGGGTGATACATTTAAAAGAACAAACAAAAGTCCTGGATGGCTTAACGCCAATGTAAAAGTGCATATAAAAGCAAAAGAGAAGGCCTTCAAAAAATACAAGGTTTTTATTTGGGGGGGGGGGGGGGGGAGTGGAGATGAGGGTGTTTAGAATTAATGGAAGGAAGATAATGTAAGTGACCCTATGTAAGAGAATAGAATATGGAATATATAGCTTGAACATAGAGTCAGATCAATTTGAAAGATTCTAGGAAGCTGTGTAAATGTATTTATGTATTTGTATTTATATTGAATGAAAAAAATAATAAAAAAGAGATTAAAAACAAAAAAAGGAAGTATTTGGAACTATTCATAATTTCCTCTACCTTGACTAAGACCCCTGTTCCAGCTGAAGAAAAACAGCCCAAAACATGATGTTGCCACCACCATGCTTCACTGTGGGTATGGTGTTCTTTTGGTGATGTGCAGTGTTTTTGCGGCAAGCAAATCTTTTGTAATTATAGCCAAAATGTTCGGCGGTAAAGCCATTTTTAGCGCCGATTGCAGCTAGTCGGCCAAAAAAGGGGTTAAATCCGCCAGAGCAGCGTTTTGCCGGCGGTATTGATTTCAATGGGGAGCAGCGGTGGAGGAGCGGTGAGTTCACCGCTCCAAAGAAGCTGCTGCTAGGACTTTATGTGACGCCCTGCCAGCGAACCGCTCCAGTGTGAATGGAGACGCTATTTTCAGCGCTGTAGCGCCTGCAAAACGCTGGCAGTGTGAAAGGGGTCTTACTGTGAAGAAACCTTTCCATATTTGGAGGTGAAATCTCTTTTCCTCTAGACCTAAAGAGTGCCCCCGCGTGCTCTGTGTTGACCGTAAAGTGAATAACAACACCAAGTTCACTATATGGACCCCTTATATATTTGTACATGTTGATCATATCCCCCCTTAATCTCCTCTTATCAAGAGTAAATAAATTAAGTTCCTCTAATCGTTCCTCATAGCTGATGCCTCTTATCAGTTTGGTTGCCCTTCTCTGCACTTTCTCCAGTTCCCCCGATATCCTTTTTGAGAACTGGTGCCCAAAACGGAACTGCATATTCCAGATGAGGTCTTACTAATGATTTGAACAGGGGCAAAATGATATCTCTCTCCCTGGAGTCCATACCTCTCTTAATACAAGAAATTACTTTGCTTGCTTTGGAAACCGCAGCTTGGCATTACATGCTATTATTGAGCTTATGATCTACCAAAACCCCCAGATCCTTCTTCACTACGGATTTCCCCAGTTGTACTCCCCCTAGCATGTATGATGCATGCATATTCTTAGCCCCCAAGTGCATAACTTTACATTTATCAACATTAAACCTCATCTGCCACATAGTCGCCCAATTAGACAGAGCATTGAGGTTGGCTTGTAAATTGGAGACATCCTGTAAGGACATTATTCCACTGCATAGCTTGGTGTCACCTTCAAATACAGAAATGTTACTTTTGATCCCAGACCCAATATCATTTATAAAGATATTAAAAAGTAAGGGTCCCAACACTGAACCTTGGGGTATGCCACTGATAACCTTAGACCATTTAAACCATAAGCTTAAATGGGATTGCTTATCTCTGAATACAGCTACATCCCCAGTTATAAGAGGGTGTGCACACTTATGCAGCCACATTATTTTAGGCTAGGTTCACACCTATGCGAATTGGATGCGGGTTTCCTCATATTTAATTTGCATAGCAGGAGATTGTGACCGGCTTTCTATGGAGCCGGTTCACATATCTCTGCAGAGGCTCCGGTGTGAATTGCACAGGAGTCTTGTGCATCTTTTTTTTTTCAAAATTAGGTTTATTAGGTGACAAATAAATCTTTAAAATTACATCTGAAATGAAATGGTTTCCATTGCATTTCATTCTTGGACATCATGTTGATGGACTGCAATTCCCAGTAGCCCAGACTCTCCAGTGGCTGAAACTTACTGCTGGAATCTGATTATGTTCTGGATAATGTCAACAGACCTTCAAGTCACATGTTACGTCTGGCAGCAGGGGTGCTGGAAGGCACTACAGGCAAGGTATGGTGCCTCACCAGCGGTGAGCCTGTTACTAGTATGGGCAAAGTACAGGTTTGCTTTGAATATCATTGTATCAGCAGGGCCTAACATTACTTGCAGGTGAAATCTGATTGGCACCCAGGCCACCAAGGAATCTTGTCTCCTGTGCGTCTTTTGGTCTGTTTCAGGCCCGAATTCAGCCTAAAATTTGCGCTGAAATCGGACCCCAAACGGTGAATGGAGACGCACCGGACTCCTGCTTTGAGACGCTGTGTGTTCCAGTGTGAACCCAGCCTCAGTTTTTTATTTTTACCCCCCCCCCCCCCCAAAAATTACCCCCCCCCCCCCCCCAAAAAAAATATTTCAGTTTGTTTTTCAATCGAGTTGCACAGTTTATAAGTGGAAGAAGTTCTGAAATGATTTATCTTTGACGCATTTTTTTTTACATCACAGAAACCTGAGGTGTGTAGACTTTTTATATCCACTGTAAGAGGCTAATCTTGTGGGTACCATTAAAAGCACTCTATAATCACCCATAACTTTATGAGCACTGATGGGTAGTATAACATGAATTATTTTGTTACAATAGCACCTGAAAGTGGGTGGGATATGTTGGTCAGAAAGTGAATATGTTGTCCCTGAAGTTTTTGTGTTAAAAAGCAGAAAAAAAAATGGACAAGTGTAAGAATTTGAGTGACTTTAACAAGAGCCAAATTGTAACGGCTAAACTACTGGGTCAGAGCATCTCCAAAATGGCAGGTCTTGTGTGATGTTTCTGGTCTGCAGATGTCAGAATCTACCAAAAGTGGTCCAAGGAAGAAAAACCGGAGAACCTGCGACAGGGTTATAGACAGCCAAGGCTCATTGATGCCCAAGGGGAGAAAAAAGGTTGGCCAGTGTGTGTCTGATGCAATACAAGAGCTACTGTAGCTCAAATTGCTGAAAAGGTCAATGCTGGTTCTGAGAGAAAAGTGTTAGAACTGCAACTGCAGTTCCAATTGTTCTTAAGAAATGGAATTTGATGTAAACATACTTTCTCTATAATTTTAGAGTTTCATCGTGCTTGTCCTGATGAAGTGTGCCATTGACCCATGAAATGCTAGACTCAAAATCAGTTTACTGCAGCAGATCAGGCAGAAATTGCGATTGGTTGCTAGAGGTTACTGCACAACATTACTTCATACTGGTTGCTAGTAGTTACTGCACATCATTACCGCTGACTGGTTGCTAGAGGTTACTGCACATCAGTACCGCTCACTGATTGGTTGCTAGAGGTTACCGTACATCATTACTGCTAACTGGTTTCTAGAGGTTACTGCAAATCATTCTTGCTCACCAATTGGTTGCTGGACATTACTGCGCTACGTGCTGGGTTGAGGGGTGCGCTACGTGCTGGGTTGAGGGGTGCGCTACGTGCTGGGTTGAGGGGTGCGCTACGTGCAGGGTTGAGGGGTGCGCTACGTGCAGGGTTGAGGGGTGCGCTACGTGCAGGGTTGAGGGGTGCGCTACGTGCAGGGTTGAGGGGTGCGCTACGTGCAGGGTTGAGGGGTGCGCTACGTGCAGAATGCATGGTTGAGGAGTGTGCTGCACATACAAGCCCCCCCCCCCAAAAAACAGAATCAAAGCTCTCCTCCCCTTGGATTCCAGTTTGGAGCTCCCCCTTCCCAAGTACACACATTTCATTAAAAACACACCTCGAAAACAACGATGGTGCTTCAGAAGAACAGCTACAGCTCACAGCATCAAAAGGGAATGGCAAAAGGGAGAGGAGCGCTGTCACTTGAAAATACAGTCACGCTCCTCTCCCGGAGGACAGTAGCGAGCAGCTAGCATAATCAGCGCTGGAGGTAGAAAAACTCTGGCGGGCAGTTGCTTTGGGCCCCCCAACAATGACTGGGCCTAGGGCAGTTGCCCCATTTGCCCTGCGTTAAAGATGGCCCTGAGAAAGATACTCCATTGATATCATAGTCGTTAAAGCTGATCTATGTTCTAAGGCATGTAAGAAATTAAATAGGCTGCAGCATTTATCTGAGTATTCAGAAAGCAGGGAAAGTCTCCCTGCTGTCAGAATACAATAGAACAGCGGGAGCATTCCCTTATCTACCTGAAATGTGTGGATAAGGGAATCCCGTTGGCTGAACGAAAAAAAAAAGAACCGTGTATGGCCAGCTTAAGGCTTCATTCCCACCTAGGCGTTTTCGTGTGACAGGCACCCTACGATTTTGTTTGTGCTAATTTGCTGCGATTTGACGGGCGACAATCACGGCAAAATCGTGCCACTATTGGGGTGCAATTTAAAGTAACAGGATCGCAAGCATGTCCCATTTTTTGTGGCAATTCAGGAATAGCGGGCAGAATCGCGGCAATTCTGTCCGCAATCTGGAACGCCTAGGTGTGAACAGAGCCTTAGACACTGTACCAGTTATGAAGTGGTACAAATCTGAGTAATGTTTGTAAGACACTGAATAAGTGCAATCTAATTGTATATATGTGTGTGTTCGCTTTAAATTAATTTTGCAGTATTAGCAGTATCTCAACTACAACTATTGCAAAAACAATAAAAATTATACAATTATTTGTGCCTTCTTTTATAAAACTCATTATTTAATTGCTGCATAGATAGGACAGCTTTGGAATGGTCACATTATATTTTGCTTCTGAAAATCTATCAAACTGTATACAATTAAAATATAATTATTTTCAATTACATTTAGCATTGTTCTAAAATATTCCATAGGGGAATTATTGCACAGAAAATCGTTCCACTGCATTGCAGCACTCCTAGAAATTATAAATGATGTAGTCTTAATAGGAAAAAAAAACAAAGGATATAACGATAGACACATACAAAATAGGGGCAGCAGCAGATACAGCATTAATTGTACCGGTAAATCATATGTGTGCAAACCTTTTTAGAAAATGTATAATGTAAATGTAGTTAACAAAATCTTTAGAATAATCACTTTATAGTCTCTTGGAAATTTCTATTAGCTAATAGTGCAGTGTGATGTAAGTGTAGCACTGCAAAAGGAACATTTACATAAAGTAAATTTAAGCATTTGCTTACTGCAACATTTGTCCACATTTACCAAATCACCAAAACATCCTCTAGCTCAAACTGTACTTGTGTATACATAATATTCAAATTCATATATATAAACCATTTTAATCTAAGCTCACTGTAGACATAGTTTCTGGCAAAGGGGTTAAAGTCTAGCTACAGATTTCTTATACCTTTAAATAGTTAATTTGGACCAAGCTGGTATAAACAAACTATTTCCTTCACTAACCGATGCACCCACTGGAAACACTGTATAAACTATATCAGCTACATACAGTATATAGCACTGTGTTCTGGGAGCGGAAAGGGGACTTCTCTTACCGGGACAAAACTGAGTTGTGCTGAGCAATGCTGTTCTGCTTCCTTATTCTAAACATCAAAAGTGTGATCTCTATAACTTATCAAGTTACAGCGAGATAGCAGTAACTCACAATTTCAGCAGAGGTAGCAGACAGTGACTTCATCCAAATGACATCTTACAGATTGTAGAAAGCTTTAATCCAAAACTAGTGCAGATCTTCACTGAATGAACACCCAGATAGGTGAAAAGAGTAGAATATGTCCAGCTCCAGCAGTATACATGTGATCACAATGGAGACTATAGCATACTGAGCTATGGTAGGGACAATATTTTTAAAGGAAAAGAAACAATGCAAAGTGTGATACAATAGCTGCTCAGCCATTCACAGGAAGGCTTGCATTTCAACAAATACAGGGCTTTCTCTGATTGGCGAGGTGAAGAGGTGGGTGGATGACATCACAATCTCCACCTCAGCCAATCAGAGGAATCTTTGTATTCATTGATGAACTACAACACTTTCTGTGAATGGCTGAGCAGCGTTCAGCCTGATTGAATTTTGTTCACATCGCTGTATACTATGTAGCTGATGTAGCTGATATTGCTTACAAATTAAACAGCACTCCCAGTGTGCGCATCTATTAAGGAAACTGTTCATTTGAACCAGCTTGGCCCAAACAAACTATATAAATCCCCAGCTGACAATAATACATTTTACATAAAGCTTTTTCTACATGTACCATGGTATAAGCGTAGCCATTTAAAGTACATTCCAGGGAATAAATAAAATCAGAAATACATAAAATATTTACCTATGTTTTATCTATTTAAGGCTGCATTTGCAAGGGCAAAAGGGCAGCAGACAGGGGGGTGGGGATGAGCCTGGTGATGAGGTAACAGGGAGTAATAAATGCTGTTTCACAGTACAGAAATTAGGTAATAGAAAAGAATAATGCAAGGACATGCTCTAGAATATGAGGGAGGCTTGTAGGAAAATTTGGGTTATTCAACTGCTCACGATTCAATATGGTAGTCTGACCAGCTGTTGTAATGGCTTTTACAACATTCTATTTTAAAGAGAAAGTCCACCTAGAACTTTACTGAACAGAGAAGGGTAAAAGTTTGACAGTTTATTATTGCGGTCATGTACTTCTGGATCAAGTATGCAGACAAGTTGATGTTTCAAATAATTAAAGCAACAGTTAAGCATCTATAATTTTGGGGAGAGTCCTCAAACAGCAATGGCAGGCTTTATGTTTTTTTCTCATAAGTTTGCAACCCCTGTGACTGAACCGTCCCAAACTGTGCTTGAGTGCTTCCGTCAGTATACCGCTTCCTGTGACTGTCCGGCATCGAGTTTAAAAAGTACAATACACATTAGCCCAAGTGTAAACACATCCCCACAGTAGTTTGCTAGCAGACAATAGGTGTGTTAATTAACACAATTAACAAAGTGTGGAAGACAGGTGGTTGAGCTGATATTACCATCTGCTACGAGACTGACTGTGTGGAGCAGTCCTTATTGGTAATGGACAGCTAGGCCCTAAACAGGGACCCCGGGCCTAGAGTCCCAGAGTCTGTGTGTCTTGGGGAGACATGGCCTTGAATCCAAAGTAACGTTACTCCAAGGGTCCCCCAGGCATACACCTCACAAAGAGTAGTGTTCCCTCAAATGCCAGGGCCCATAGTCAGTAGGCAAGAGGCTAGCCTGCAGTCCCCTCCAAAAGCCTCTGCCCCAGGTAAGTCTGTCACAGCCCCATATAAACCCAAACACAGACCTGTAATACAATGCAGCTTAATCATCCTAAGATGAGGTGGCTGCAGTAGTTTTCTATTTTTCAGGCTTTGTTATGTTATTTTCACCTGTTAATTTTGTTAATAACACGTTTCCTGTCCCTGCGTGAGTATACTCACTCCTCCCCACTGTATCTATTAAAAGAGTCATGATCACCACCCAAGCTTGACTTCAAGCATGTCTGCCTTTGTTTATCTCCATTACATGAGAAATGGGTAGATTTTTAGTGTACAGAAAGAAGCTAACACTTTGGCACTCAGGAAGTGACAAGGACACTGCACTCCTGGCAAGAGCAACAGGTACTTTCTGTGCTTGCTAAAAAAGTTCTTAGCCTGGGAAAATAGAATGAATGTAGCCACCATATCTAAGGACTGGTAAGCTACAATTCATTAAGTTTTTTGTTCTTCGGTTTAGTAATCCTTTAACCACATTACATAACGCTGTAATGAAAATAAACCTAAACCTGTGTTAACCAGTAAAAAGTACAGAACAAAGATAGGGTGCCTAATTTGGAAAATATCCTATACAAATACCCATGTCCCACCATTCCAAAGATCCAACTTCCTAAAGGAAAACTCATTGCATTACTGGCTAAAGATGATTATATACTGTACATGACAACAGTGCAAGCAGCCAGGAAATTTACTGTCCCTTAAATTAATTTTTTTTTTACCGAGTGCACTGAAGATAAAAAAGCTTCACCATACTGGGTGATTGATTGGGCAGACTGGGATGATGTAAGTTCTGTACATACGTATGGGATTTACTTTACAGCTTAGTGTAAATTCTTGGCATGTCTTGAGTGCCAGGATGATGCAACTCCTGTATACACATATAGGAGTTAATTCATTCTGGCATTCAAGGCATGCCACAAAACTTTACACTGAGCTTGGCATGTACTGCTCACTATGCGCAGAAGAAAATTTCTACCAGCTAAGACAGAAGCTTTTATGTCTAAAGTAGGCATACACACTCTTCTCCAATTAAAGCCTACCTGCTAGCAATTTTAATCCACACAAATTATACACAACTGTAGTGTTGCGCTTTTTACTGCACCAAACAAGCTCCACGCCATAAATAGTCCAAAAGGTCACTCTTGGCCTGTAATAGTAGCTTGATAACTCAAGGGTCTTGCAACTTCCAATAGACAATGGGTGGTGGACAAACTGAAATACAAGCGAAAAGAAGGGGAAGCACAGACCTTAGCGCAGTTAAAACTTTTATTGACTCAGTAAGGAAATAAACCGATCACATTCACATATTGCAGAAAGCGTACAGGCACTTCAATAGTAGATGTATCCCGGTGAAGAGGTATACTCTGTATGCTGGTTGGTATCCTGTGTGTGAATCCACTGAACAGCTGACAAATGTAACAAAGCCGGCGATCCCAAGTCTGTCAACTCCACAGAGCCTGCATCCCAGGGTATGCTGAGGGGCCTAAAGAGCACGGATAGTGCACAGTATGTATGATCACAAGCAGGGAAGGCTGGCTGTGCTTGCAGCTGTGGGGAACCTTGGGTAGCTTCCACAGAAGTGAGAGGAACACCGGCAGCTACAGAGACTTAAAGTGGTTGTAAACCCTTGCATATACCCAGTGAAGAGACTGGCCTCAGGTGATGCATAAAGATGAACCAATCCTCCTTCATACGTTGTACCTGTTTATCTGCAGCCATCGCTTCTCTACAGCTGTTCAAAGTGCAAAAATAATACAGCTTACATGAGCTTTCAGAAAGAAGTTGACGAGCATCTGAAGTCATACAAAGAACAGCTCAGAGAGGAGAGCTCTGAGAGCTGATTGGAGGAAAGCGACACACCCCCTTTACACAGCACACAGGAACAGAGGCGGTCAATCACAGGCTGTGTGCTGGAGATCCCTGACCTATCACCTTTTTACCTCTTAAGCCCCATACACACGGTCGGATTTTCCGATGGATTCTGTCCTATCGGACAATGTTGTCGGAAATTCCGACCAGGTGTAGGCACCATCGGACAGTTTCCATCGGATTGTCCGACGGACAAAGTTCTATCTCCTGCTGGAAAAAATTTCCGACAACAAAGTCCGATCACACCAATTCCGATCGTGTGTAGCGAATTCCGACGGACAAAGTGCCACGCATGCTCAGATCACATTACAAGACCAAAGCTATTGGCTACTAGCCTCTACGTAGTCCCGTCGTAGGCAACAAACGTCACCACGTTCAGAATGATCGGATTTTCCGACAACTTTGTCCGACCGTGTGTATGCAACACCAGTGTCGGACTAAATCCGTCGGACAAAATCCGATGGATTTTGTGGTCGGATTTTCCGACCGTGTGTATGGGGCATTAGTGTCAGGAAAATTTGTCAGAAGTGGTTCATGCAGATACCAGAGGAACAAGACGCAGACAGAAATTACACTTAATGCTCTGGATTGAGACAGCTACACACTATAGGAGGAATATGCTTTGTTCATATTTTACATCTGAGGTTTACAACAACTTTAAAAAGTGGTATACACCACTGCCACATGTTGTCATGGTAACAGTGACGCTAGGCATGCTCTGTAGCTTTCTCTTCTGTGGAAGCCACCCAAGGGCAGCCGGCCTATTCTAGCAGCCAGTTTACACTGCCCATAATCAAACACGCTGCACACCATCAATGTTCTTTGGGCCTCCCAGCATAACCTGGGTTGCCAGCTCTGTGGTGGTGTTGACAGGTGCAGAATCACTGGCTTCATTTTATCTGTCAGCCACTCAGCGTGTGCACACATGGGACACCAACCAGCATTCAGAGAGTATACCTCCTCACTGCACTACACATACTATTTATGTGCCTGTGCACTTTCTGCAAAATTTGAGTGTGATGATTTTATTTTCTTATTGAGTAACAATAAAATTATTAACTGTTCTTTGGTCTGTGCGTCTACTTCTTTTTTCTTGCAGCAGTTTTTTTTTTTTTTTTATAAAAATGTACTTTACTTCTGCTTTAACTGAAAGTTTTAAGGGAGGAGCGACGTGCTGACATCACCGCGTTCTACGTCCACTAGCACGGGCGTGTACTGCTGCCGGCCGGCCGCGAATTTTAAATCTTTTTAAATCTGTTTTGTATCTTGCGCCTCTAGGCATTTTTTTTAGCTAAATAAATTTGTTTGATTCCACCCATGGTGTGTCCTTTGTCCCCCTTTTTCCATTTTGGGTCACTTTTTGTGGAGATCAACCGACCAACCCTCGTAGCTACAGGGTCCAAGAACCAGTACCATTATCGGTGAGGTCCACATTTTACCCGCACCTGAAGTGACCAACATCCATACCTGAGGCCGTACACCGGGAGTGGTGGAATCGTGATATGCCGGAGGACAAGGCCCTGGCTGGGTTTTAGCCACATGCGATTTCCCCTATTCAGTCTGGTAAGCCTGCAATCTGCCTGGTGGTAGGATCACTACAGCACTTGTCACTTCATCCTCTGGAAAAGTCACCTTTACCATAGTTGATGTCACCTTATTGCTGTTCCTGATTGGATACTCGGTTACACTTGGACATTCCTTTTGTTTGAATTTCACTTGCTTTTTGTCACTATATTTGACACTTTTAGACTTGTATTATCCATGACGGGTATATAACAGTCCCCATTGTTTATTGATATTTTGTTTATTCATATTTGGGTGATATTATCAGTTTTGTCACTATTATTTTCACTATCACTATTATTATTGGTTGACATAATCACTACTGTCATCATTTACAATTTTTATATTATATTTTGTTATCACTTAGCGCAGCCCTTTTTTCACTGTCTTAACTGAAAGTTTGACAACAAGACCAAAAGATATACAGGTGCATCTAAAAAAAATAGAATATCATAAAAAAGTTAATTTATTTCAGTAATTCAATTCAAAAAGTGAAACTCATTATATAGATTCATTACACACAGAGCGATAAATGTCAAGCATTTTTCTTTTCATTTTGATGATTATGGCTTACAGCTAGGAAAAACCCCAAATTCTGTATCTTAGACAATTAAATAATTACGATAAAAAAAAAAAAAAAATTTAACACAGAAATGTTGGCTTACTGAAAAGTATGTCCATGTACAGTATAGTATGCACTCAATACTTGGTCAGGGCTCCTTTTGCACGAATTACTGCATCAATGTGGCATGGCATTGAGGAGCTCAGCCTGTGGCCCTGCTGAGGTCTTATGGAATCCCAGGTTTATTTCATAGCGGCCTTCAGCTCATCTGAATTGCTGGGTCTGGTGTCTCTAATCTTCCTCTTGACAATACCCCACATATTCTCTATGGGGATTAGGTAAGGTGAGTTTGCTGGCCAATTAAACACAGTGATACCATGATCATTAAAGCAGGTATTGGTATTTTGGCAGTGTGGGCAGGTGCCAAGTCTGCTGGAAAATGAAATAAGCATCTCCATAAAGCTGATCAGCAGAGGGAAGCATGAAGTGCTCTAGAATTTCCTGTGGAAACTTCACACTGGACCTCATGAAACTTGGATTCTGTGCCTCTCCACTTTTACTTCTGGAACCTTGGTTTCAAAATAAAATGCAAAATTGATGAAAGAGGACTTTGGACCACTGAGCAACAGGCCAGTCCTTTTACTCCTCAGCCCATGTAAACCACTTCTGATGTTGTCTCTGGTTCAGGAGCAGCTTGAAACAAGGAATGCGACAGTTGTAGCCCATGTCCTGAATACAGGTTTGTGCGTTAGCTCTTGAAACCGTTGGCTCTTGAAGCCGTAGTCCACTCCTTGTGAATCTCCCCCAAATTCTTGAATGGCCTTTGCGTCACAATCCTCTCAAGGCTGCGGTTATCCCTGTTGCTTGTGCATCTTTTTCTACTACACTTTTTCCTTCCACTCAACTCTCCAATATGCTTGAATACAGCACTTTGTAAGCAGTCAGCTTCTTTAGTAATGACCTTTTGTGACTTGCCCCACTTACCTGTTTTTGAGAGGTACTCTATCCCTACTTGCTGCGGCAAGGTAAGTCAGAAGTCCAGTCCTCTCCTCCTTCCCCTACTGTCGGGTCAGTAGGAGAGCATAGCCACGCTTTGCGCATGCACATAAGGGACCTGGTTGTGAAGCCAAAAGGCCTCACTGCCGAGTTCCCTTACCGGTAATGCCGGCGACAGCCCCCGACAGCCGATCAAAACATCAGCTGCAGTGCCAACATCATTGGACTCAAGGACAGGTAAGAGTCCTAATATTAAAAGTCAGCAGCTACAGTATGTGTAGCTGCTGATTACATATTTTGAGGGGAAGGCGGAACTCTGCTTTAATTAGCTGATTAGATTGTGACACCATGAGTCTACAATATTGAACTTTTTAATAATATTCAAATTTTCTGAGATACTGAATTCTGGGTTTTTACTAGCTGTAAGCCATAATCATAACAATTTAAAGAAAAAAATGCTTGAAATATATCACTCTGTTTAATGAATCTATATAATATGAGTTTCACTATTTGAATTGAATTACTAAAATAAAAGTAACTTTTTGATGACATTCAAATTTTTTTGAGATGCACCTGTATACCTATAATAATGATGTGGATAGGTTTTGGGGTATTTCTCTATGTTCTTAACTATCCTGGTACATGGTCATACTTTTGATCAAGTGCAATATTTCTCTTATCTAAACTACATTACGCAGGCAGACTGTTTTTAATTTGGTCCAGTACACAGACACATACTTGAGAAAGCCTTGTGTTACCATAAAACAATCTAACTAAGCTGATAACTTGCCTGTGTATGCACATTAACATGGACACAAATGCCCATATTGGAGTGTTTGCACCACTGTACCAGATTCAACCTGCAAGGGGTGATGCACGTAAAATCAAATGCAATAGGAAAGATAGGTCACAGAGGGATCCAAAATGTCTCATAGCTGGAGTTCTGCTTTAAAGTGGAACTCCAGTTAAACATATTTTTTATACTGTAGAGAAGGGATAAAACCTCGATTTGTGCTGCCCATTTTCCTGTTGGAGAAATTTCTCTCCATGTGATTATCAGAAAATGAAGTGAAGGAAAACCTCTACAACAAGAACAAAGACAGCAATTTATGTGTCTAGAGTTTGTCTTTAAGACCAGAAAAACAAAAGTATAAATCAACTTTAAGCATTAGAAGAATTAAACAAGAGAGATTTTGTATTGCTAAAATAAAAATAAATTTGCTAAAATGTATGTCTTTTCCAACATGCAAGCACCAACAGATTGCCCGTGTTCTCTTCATTTAATTAATAAGACCAGTCAGTTGTACCATCATTGCGGAGGCAGAAAAATATTCTCAAATTCTTTAAAGCCCTGACTTTACCTGCAGAACTTCACTGTTGTGGGGTAATTGGTCTACAAAAACTTACATACCTTTTTGTGATAAATGGTAGAAATCCCTCTATCCAGATCAGGCAGTTTGATAAGGTAACCATGGATCTGGCTAAAAACACTGCTGTCTGAAAACAGAATTTCTGACACAGCATCAAGCCGCATGTTGATTTGACTGGGGAAAAAAAAAAAAAAAAAGAGATAATTGGAAATACAAGTTAAAATGTAATCAGGCACACAATTCCAATGAAAACATGACTAACATACAGCTACAGCATGCGCTCTACTATTGCCTAATTTGAACATTTGTACATTGATACTGTATGCTAAGTATTTTGTCAATTTTGCACACTGTACAGTATTAGCACTGTTAAATTACACAGCACTTAACATATATATTGTACATTCACATCAGTCCATGCCCTCAAGGAGCTTACAGTATAAGGTCCCTAACTACATACACATATTAGGGACAATTTAGATGGAAACCAATTAAACTACCAGCATGACTTTGGAATATGGGAAGAAACTGGAATACACAGAGGAAACCCATGCATGCACACCGAGATGGACACAAATGCAAATCCTCTGGCAGGTAAAAAAGCAATCTTACATTTTTAGCTGTATATTTAGCAATTTGCTTGCAATTTAGCTTTAAAAATTCATATACTGTAAATAACTGCTTCACATGTAGTATATAATCCAAACCTTAAGACTAAGCCCATTATAACCAAGCTGTCTGGGGCTTAATAAAGTAATTTTTTTATAAAAAAGAGGCGTAATCAGTGTGCAGTTGGTTTTGCATTGTTTTATGTGTTATGTAATTCAGAGTAAATTTGAAGTCACATTAACCTTGGTAGAGAATCAATTGTGTATTAGGCAGTGTATACATGCACCAAAATTCATCAGGCTACCCCCTCTCTATCCAACGGAACGATCAAACGGTCTGCTGATCTGTGTATTCTGAAGGTAGGGGGGGGGGGTTTGGGGTGGGAGTCCCCACTATCAGAATACAATAGCACAACAGGAGAGATCCCTGCATTCACATTACTTGTGTGGATGCAGGGATCTGGGAGTTTTTCCCGTTCAACCCAATGGTTGAACAAAAAATGTCTGTGTGTATACCCTACTCACTGTCAGTCACTTCCAAATATCTACAAGTTCAGATTCCCTATTCAGTACCCAATGATCCTAGAGTGCACTAGAGTGGTATTCAAATCTTAGTCTAAATATCTATGGATTAGAGCCTGGACTCCATCCCCTCTGCCTCACTGTTACCATATAAGGATTATCCATCACAGTGATAGGCCAATAGTAAGACACGTGGTGAAAAAGGGTATAGTGAAGCTCTTAACCACAGGAGCTGGTCAAAATTTGCATACCTAAGCATCCTGGACTCAATGCTCATGTGACCCTATATTTGCCTTGAATTTTTTGAAAAATCATCATTTAATTTCCACCCATGACCGGAAATAAATTTACAAAAAGTTCAAATGTGTCTGAAATAATGGCAAAAGTACTCTGTATGTACAGTGCCTTGAAAAAGTATTCATACCACTTGAGATTTTCCACCTTTTTTCATGTTATAACCAAAGAGAGTTTGACCTTCTATATGTTTACATGGTAATTGGAGATATCCCAAACTCTAAAGCCCCATACACACGGTCGGACTTTTTCATCAATTTGTCCGATCGGACAAGGTTGTTGAAAAATCAGACCGTGTGTATGCACCATCGGACAGTGTTCGTCGGTTTGTCCGTCGGACAAAGTCTTATCTCCTGCTGGAAAGATTTGTCTTTAATGCAGCGCATTCTCATTTTCTTTACAATGCAACAAGAATGACATCTTTTAGCTGCTCCTATTCACCCGCACTTCTCACAAACTTACTTCTTTATTACTTTGCAGCATTTAAACACTACATGTTTATTTTTACTCTGAACGGAAAAGAATCTTTGTTATTTTTTTACCATGATTTGTCATTTATTTTTATTTTTTGGGGAATACATATTTGAATGTTTTTTTTTTTTTTTTGGAGGGGGGTTGTGTGTCTCAAATTACCAAAAACACATTATTTACATTTGTATTTGTTGCTTAAATTTACTAGGAGGTTGTTTGTTGTTGTTGCCCCTTGTTAATTCTACTTTAGGATTAGTGAAATGTACCTGCCTACTCAAAGAAAAACTGTCATTGTAGCAAAGTAAAACACAATAGTCAATGATTATTTCAAATCAAAAAAAACTTTATTTAGGTCACACCAACAAACCAAAGAGGAACGCAGCCATGGTGAAACTTGGGGAATTTGCAAAGTCTTGGCCCCCCACGGCAACCATCATTGTTCAAGCGTAGAAAATTGGGGGCCTGAGGAGTACGTATATTAAGGGAGTGCAATCTGGTCGTGAAGTCCAAAGTATCCGGAACTGCAGCAGATGCCATCTAGGTCCCCAGGCTCAGGTACTACAAGAGGCTCCATCTTCTCTCACACCAGACTGATTGCAGGTCGTCACTCTCAGGTCTTCCTTCCACGCTTCCTGCCACGCTGTGGCTGTCGTGCTGGTGGGGTGGCAGAAGGAGGAGGAGGAGGAGGCGGAGCATGGTACCTATGGCAAACATGTGTGACTGGGGTCTTCCTGTGTATGAAAAAGGGCCATAGTTATTTGTTGCCCCACCTCCATACCCATCATTTTTGTGACAACCATACAATTCTCAGCCCTGCAGTTTAGATTCTGGCCCAAATGTCTCCCCACATCCTATATGTCAAACACGTTAGGAACTAAGTAATTGGCGATCCTGAATTAAGTGAACATCATTCATTATTCCCATAAATGGTAACAAACCCAGCTGGTGGCTGCCACAAACCCCTGCCTCCTCCTCCACCTCTTCCAGACTGGAAGGCCCTGGTTGCTCCTCGGAAGCCTCATCAGGGGTGGGCTGCGCGCAAGGAAGCGTGGAAGGAGGAGTTGAGGTTGGCTCCGTGTCTTGGTCCTTCAGAAAATGGAGACTCTGATAGGACCAGAGCTTGGGGACATAGACCTCATCTGCTAAAGGTGCAGTTTCCTCAGACTTCACCACCTTCTTCCGCTCCCTGATATACGCACTCCTCAGGCTGCCAAATATCATCAACAGTTGCCGTGGGGAACCCTGGCTTGACAAATTCCACAAGTTCCTCCAGGGCTGCGTGCCATCTTTGTTTGTGTAATGTGGTGTATACCCTGCCACAATATGGGAAAATCCCTGATATACGCAATCCTCAGGCTGCCAATTTTCATTCTAATATCATCAACAGTTGCCGTGGGGAACCTTGGCAAGACAAAATTGCATACCTAAGCATCCTGGACTCATGGCTTCCAGGATTCTGAACAATTATGAACGGAGTCACAGGCACTCAAAAGGCACTCCCAATGACATACCATTGACACTTACTCAATGCTCATGTGACCCTATATTTACCTTGAATTTTTTTTAAATGATCATTTCATTTCAATCAATGACCGGAAATAAATTTACAAAAAGTAAAATGTGTCTGAAATAATGTCAAACGTACTCTGTATGTACAGTGCCTTGAAAAATTATTCATACCGCTTGAAATTTTCCACCTTTTTTCCATGTTACAACCAAAGAGTTTGACCTTCTATATGTTTACATGGTAATTGGAGGTATCCTAAACGCTAAGTGATCCCCAAAATGGGGTGGTAGGACCACTTAGAGGAATATACTGTGTGATATCCCAAATTTTTTAAATTGTAATGTTGACTATATGTAAAATAAACTTTCATGTCTTTTAAAAAATTGTTGTAATGTCTTATGACGATATCGGGGAAATCCTATTTGCCCCACCCCTCTCTTTCTATATTTAAATATATATTTGGGATGTTGGTACCTTTATTTCCTGATTTATAGGTACACCTGAGCAGTTACTCTACAAACACATACATTTATTTTATTGGGATTTTATGTGATAGACCAACACAAAGTGGCACATAATTGTGAAGTGGAAGGAAAATGATAAATGGTTTTCCAAATAAATATCTGAAAAGTGTATATTTGTATTCAGCCCCCTTTACTCTGATACTCCCAAATAAAATCTAGTGGAACCAATTGCCTTCAAAAGTCACCTAATAGAGTCCACCTGTGTGTAATTTAATATCAGTATAAGTACAGCTGTTCTGTGAAGCCCTCAGAGGTTTGTTAGAGAACCTTAGTGAACAAACAGCATCATGAAGGCCAAGGAACACACCAGACAGGTCAGGGATAAAGTTGTGGGGAAGTTTAAAGCAGGGCTAGGTTATATAAAAAATATATATATAGCCCAAGCTTTGAACATCTCACAGAGCACTGTTCAATCCATCATCCGAAAATGGAAAGAATATGGCACAACTTCAAACCTACCAAGACATGGCTGTCCACCTAAACTGACAGCCTGGGCAAGAAGAGAATTAATCAGAGAAGCAGCCAAGAGGCCCTTGGTAACTCTGGAGGAGATGAGATCCATGGCTCAAGTGGGAGAATCTGTCCACAGGATAACTATTAGTCATGCACTCCACAAATCTGGCCTTTATGGAAGAGTGGCAAGAAGAAAGCCATTGTTGAAAGAAAGCCATAAGAAGTCCCGTTTGCAGTTTGTAAGAAGCCAAGTGGGGGACACAGCAAACACATGGAAGAAGGTGCGCTGGTCAGATGAGACAAAAAATGTAATTTTTGGCCTAAAAGCAAAACACTATGTGTGGTGGAAAACCAACACTGCCCATCACCCTGAACACATCATCCCCACCGTGAAACATGGTGGTGGCAACATCATATTGTGGGGATGCTTTTCTTCAGAGTTGATGGGAAGATGGATGGAGCAAAATACAGGGTAATCTTAGAAAAAAATCTGTTAGAGTCTGCAAAAGACTTGAGTGGGACGGAGGTTCACCTTCCAGCAGGACAACGACCCTAAACCTACAGCCAGAGCTACAATGGAATAGTATAGATCAAAGCATATTCATGTGTTAGAATGGCCCAGTCAAAGTCCAGACCTAAATCCAATTGAGAATCTGTGGCAAGATTTGAAAATTGATGTTCACTGATGCTCTCCATCCAATCTGATAGAGCTTGAGCTATTTTGCAAATAAAAATGGGCAAAAATCTCACTCTCTAGATGTGCAAAGCTGGAAGAGACATCCCCAAAAAGACTTGCAGCTGTAATTGCAGCGACATTTGGTTCTACAAAGTATTGACTCGGGGGGGGGGGGGCTGATTACAAATGCACGCCACACTTTTCACATATTTATTTGTAAAATATTTTGAAAACCATTTATCATTTTCCTTTCATTTCACAATTATGTGCCACTTTGTGTTGGTCTATCACATAAAATCCCAATAAAATACATTTACATTTTTGGTTGCAAGATGAAAAAATGTGGAAAGATTTTCGGTGTGAATACTTTTTCAAGGCACTGTAAAAAAAGATTGCTTATTTGGTTATTTCACTGCCTTTATCAGAAGTCTGCATAGAGCTTGAGGTAAAAGGGCAGGCTTTTTTTAGTAGGATTCCTAGGTCTCATTTCTGGGTTTAAAATAAGCTTACGACAAAATGGGGGCAATTTTAATACAGTAAAGCAGACCAAATCTGGAGCAGTTGTAAATGGCAGACAATTAGTTTCCATCTCCAACTTGTTCAGTTAAACTTGAAAATGAAAGATAGGCTGATTTGGTTACTATGTACAACTGCTCCAGGTTCTGTCTGCTCCAGTTTTGATGAATTCCACATAATGCCAAGTAAACTAAAAATGTTTAGAGTGAAAGCAAAACTACCGCAAAGCAATGATATTGAAAGATATTATACTAAAGAAAAACAAGTTGGTAAAGACTGAATTTAACATGTTTCAGTCCAGTCCAATTCTGAGAGTTCTGTCAAACATTTAAAAATCTGTATTATTTGTTTGAAAATTACTTATAAGCCCCAAACATGATATGTTTTTAAGACCAGAGACCCTAGAGAATAAAATGGTTATTGTTGCAATTTTTTATGTTGCACGACAACATCCCTTGTGATAGCATGGGTTGTGACAGGTCTAGGGTATACTAGACCCCACATCTCTCCTCTGGCCTCCAAAGCATCCGATCCGGTTTTATCAGATGCATTCACAAGTAAACAACAAATGGAAATCCTCATCACTTCTGGTTTCTGGCCTCACACAGAGCGAGGAATAACATCAGTTCCTCTCACTGTGTGTGGGGAAGCCGGTGCTACCGGTCCCATCCTCACTGGGCTCCTTAATAAGACAGGAAAACCAGGTAAAAGGTGTCGGTGGACCCCCTTCAGTCGCCTGTAAAAGTAATCCAGTGGCTGTATAGGGTGGGAATAGCCTGCTGTAAAAAATGATACCAGGATCATGGTTGTAGTCTCATCCAAGATCCCACTATAACCACTTAAACCATTTATAAATGGCCTAAGGACAGGAAGTGGTTAAATATACCGAAACCCAAGAACAAAAATGTAATATACTGAAGTTCATCAGTCCTTAGATGTGGTGGCTGCAATAGTTTTCTTTTTTTCCAGGCTAAGTACATTTTGTATAAGTACAGAAAAATTCCCACTGATCTTATAAAAAATAAAATAAAATCTTGTGTCCTTGTAACTCCATGTTCACTGAACTGAAATCTCAAACAATGTAATTGGCTTTCCCAGCTTTCATCTGTAAACTACAGAACACCAATACCTTATGTAATGTAGATGAGCTAAGGGGAAGGTGTTAAGAGCCAAAATTAAATCACGAGATCAGCCTAGGTTGACAACACTGCCCATCCATGGATACGGTACAGTGAGTGTGGTCACCTTAAGTCAGGAATTGTGTTATTGGCAGGATTACCAAGTTATAATAAAGGGAAAAAAGCCCCCCCCCCCAAAAAAAGGAAGACAGCCTACAGTATTATTGATTTTTTTGTTTTGAGTTTCAATACCCTTTAAAAGTTAATTTTCCAATACATTCCACAAAACAAGAGCTTCACTATAAATAATATACCAACGTAAAATCAATAAAGGTGTAAAATGTTTTTCAAGCCAATTTACTCGTTCTGGACAGGACGTTTTGTTCTATTAACTGCTGCACCTTGGATGCGGATATAATGCTTCACAGTATGACACTAAGTGAACTGTCTCATTAACAGCCTGCGTTAGACGTTCTACAGCACAGACCTCATTTCTTTAAGTCATTACAAGGACAATGATATTGCACCACTTTTTAAAATCTTGTAAACTAATGGCTCAAGATTTTTCTGTGCTTAACCACTTCTTGATCAAAAGTTTTCTACTCTGTAAGGACCAAACTGTTCTTCTCAGATGCTCAAATCTCCCAGGAGACCCCTTTTTCCTTTTTGCATTATGACTTAACAAATTAAACATTGCTTTTTCTGTTTCCTCCATGCAAATAATGCAGCCTAAAAAAAATGTACTCTGAAATAGAATTGTCTAGCACTCCTGAGCTTATTCGAATTTACCACTATCAGGAGAATCCCGTGTTATAAAAGGTTAAAGCAAATCTTTCCAGATGCACATATGTTGGCTACCATTGTCAATTCCCTTCTGAAGTTGTCTGGCTATTATGCTGACCAACTGGGTTCATTAAAGAGGATGTAAACCCATTCTATAAACTTGTACCTACAGGTAAGCCTAAAATGAGGCTACCTGTAGCTACTATGAATATCTCCTAAACCTTCACCATTAAGGAGATATTCACATTTCATACAGCCGGTGAGGTCACCGGCGCATTTGCTCGGAAGGGACGGTATACCCATGCCATACCTTCAGAGCTCCGTGCTGCGATCCGTAACTCCTGGGGGGATGCGCGGGAATGACGTTATTGCGACGTGGCCAATCAGAAGGCCGGAGGACGCGTACCTGGAGGGAAGACCGAGTGAAGGTGGAAGTGTCTGTTAGAACACACAGCACGGCGCTGCAGGGCTTTGTTCTAAGGTACGCATTTCATATTGTGCCTTTACTTTGCAGGGGGTTTTTAAAAAAAAAAAAAAGAAGAAAATTTGGCACGGTTTACTTCCTCTTTAACGTTTGCATCACTGACCTGAAACAAGTATGCATATCTGTAAAATCAGTCATCTTCATTTTCATACTTGGCAAGGAACACAAATTACTGAAGTAAGAAGGTAAACATGACAGCCAGGAATTTAGCATTTATAGCATGAGAAGTAGCAACATCAGATTGCATATCTATGTACGAAAAGACAGCCTTTTAACCACTTAAGTCCCCAGTACCATTTTAAAGTGGTCCTCAGGTAGTAGCCATTGGCATTGGTGCCATTTTGAAGAGGCCGCAGGGATAGGTGGCCCCCATGGGTACAGGGGGGGGGGGTGGGGGTTTAAGCGCTGGAACCACCAGTTGGCTTTGACGGATGGCTTATAGAAAATGATCAGCTCCTGGGCCTTTGATCCACTCTGTGAAAGCATAAGTAAACACAGCACTTCCGTGTTTTTTTGAGTGGCTTCACAACACCTATTCATTATAGAGGGCCCTGGCTGCAAGGCAGCCTATAGAGGTGGATGTTGGTGCAGCAGCTGCATATCAAAATCTGACATACTTTATGGGCAGGAGCAGGTGCACGGATCCAAGCGCACACTGTATGCGTTTAGATCAGTGCATCCGCTGTTGTCCGCATGTCAAATTGCAGCCGCTGCACCTGCATCCACCTCTATAGCCTGCCTACATGCAGCTCAGGGCAGGTGTAAGTGCAAAAACAAAGGACGGTCTCCAAGTTGCAACAATGACATCACATGATTTGGATGACATTTGCGTTTGCTGCACTAGCATCAAACACTGTGAGCAAAAGCAAGGTCATTTAAATCTTTAGCCATCGCATAACTGAAAAAAATCATGGTTATGCAAATTTGTACCCACATTAAACCAACTTAATGTTGTGTTATTGTTATATTAACCATTTATACAAACCGTTATTCCATCTCCATGCACATAACAAAGTAGCATCAAAAGAAAACAAAGCGCATCCAAAGTAAAATGCATACATTTACTTTGAACTATACTTTTCGGCTATGTTATATAAAAATCCCCCTAATGTGATATAACTTTAAATAGCAGACTCTATTGATCATATTTTAGGACAAATTTATGAGGGTGTACAAATTCCGCAAATATTGCGATGGAAAAATGACAGAAAAAATAAAAAATTTTACAAAAATTTACTATTATCAATAAATGCTAAGGAAATAAAAATATGTATCCAAAATTTTCTACTAAATGAAAGTCCTACTGTCCTGAAAAAAAAAAGTGATATAAATACATTAGGGCAGACTTCAAAACCTAAAAAATAAAATTTACGGTACTGAAACATCACCATAACAGGGGCCTGAGCCACATTAAATGCAATACATTGCCAAAAAAAAAAAACAATATGGCAGAATCAGCCATTGACAGGCAGAATGCGCTCCGTTGTTTATGGGCCCTGCCATGTTCCCACCAAGTGACAAGGACATACTTTTATGGTATACTTATGTACGGGAGAGTTAGCTGAACATATTGCTGGATGAAGCCATGCCATCACTTGTTTCTGGGCTTGCTGTGTTCATTAAGACATACCTTTGTGATGTTCTCATGTATAGAGTAGTAGTTGTTATCTAATTATATACAACTATTTTTATTTTTCATTTTCTTAAATTTCTTTGGTTTAAATTTAAAAGTAACCCTAATATAAAAAATATGAATTACAAATGTTCCAAACATACCCAGTCTAACACTGCAAATGGTTTGTTGTTCAAAATGGTAAGTTTTTGGGGGGCTTTAAATATGGTTTAAAACATAGGGCCTATGTTGTCATGTCATAGTGCGAGAAAAAGCTTCATAGATAAAATCACTATAGTTTCTACACCATATATTTTCCACATAAGATAAAAAAACAAGCAAAGTTGGTATTTTTTGATTCCAAACAATGTAAAAGATTTTTCAGAAAAAAAATAAACTATTTGAACCCATTAAACAAAGGATATTTACAGACATGTATCTACCAATTTTCTGTTTATTTTTAAGAAATTACTAAAAAACATTATGAGCAATACATAAAGAAGTATTTGTGAAACTGATATAAAAAAAAAAAAAAAAAAAAAAAAAACAT
This sequence comes from Lithobates sylvaticus, assembly GCA_028564925.1. NCBI lineage: Eukaryota > Metazoa > Chordata > Amphibia > Anura > Ranidae > Lithobates > Lithobates sylvaticus. The sequence goes on from CM053026.1 coordinate 125,766,719, forward strand.
GCACACTCACTCCTCACTGGAAAAGTTAATCTCTTCTATAATCATGCTCACATATGGTTCTCTTGAGTTGTATTAATCTGGAGCAAAACTGCCTGTCTGGTGTCTATTCAATAATCCTCAGAAGGAAGACGTCATCAGACATGAACTGACCTATTTTTACCTCTTATCTACTTATCAGCATGCGAAACAAAGAGGAAGGATGCATCCAAGGTGACTGTGTTCATGGGTTACTGGGTCATTCAATGAAAACCACCTGTGGTGTCAGTATGGAAACCAGAGCACAAATAACTATTAAAGGTCACCAAATAAATGTAGAATTCAGGAGCCAGTCAGGCCAAAGTGTACACCAGAAAAAAAAAACTTCATAGATTTGCATCCCTTAAACAGTATACGCTTCATAGGCTAGCAGTGATGAGAAACGAGCATGCACATCTAAATGGATGTCAGGGATGCCCCTCTTTCATGCTACAATGGGAAAAAGGCCATCTTGATTCTTATGAACTATCATCACATTCTTCAAAACACTTCATGCATGGCACATAATGATTAAGGTTGCTGTTTGTTTGTTTTTTACGTTACCACAAAGATACTTGCTGTTTTAATTAAAGCGGAGTTCCACTTAAAAATGGAACTCCAGCTTTAACCACTCCTCACCCCCTTACATGCCACATTTGGCATGTAATTTATTTGGGGGGGGGGGGAGTGGGGGCTTCATTAGGAGGGGGACTTCCTGTCCCACTTCCTCCTTCCGCCCAGTAACCGCCTAGGCGACTCCTCCCTCTAGGCGATCTCCTGGGACACGTGACAGGTCCCAGGAGATCGCCTATCCACTCTGGGAGCGCAGCGCGGCTCGCGCATGCGCCGTGCATGCCCGGCCGTGAAGAGGAAAGCTGTGCCGGGTGCCCAGAGTGGAAATGGCGGCGACGACGAAGAGGAGGGGGAGAGGAGCAACACCCCGTTCGGCCGCATCGCTGGACCGTGGAACAGGTAAGTGTAATTTTTTTTAAAAGTCAGCAACTACACTTTTTGTAGCTGCTGACTTTTAAAATGCCTGGAACTCCCCTTTAAAACTCCAAAACAGGATTACAGACTCCCCTTGGTATGACCCACCCTGGTAGGTACAAGATCTGCTCCTCAACATTTCACTGCTTTCTCCTCATTACAACTCAGCAAACCTTTCACAGGACTTACCTGAGTAAAATGCCGAAAAGCAAAAGAGAAAACAAGTAGTGTTTTGTGTCTGCGCAACAGGTCACGTTAGGGAATCTGGCATTGCTTAAAGGATAAGTTCACCTTTTAAAAAAAAATAAATGCACATCTTTTTGCAGGTAAAAAAAAAATGTGCATTTATTATTTTTTTTGTTGTGACCCTGAAATGCATTGCACCCACGATCAGCAGATCGTGGGTGCTATGCAGGGCTCTTGCAGACTCTGTGTGTAAGCTGTTTGGCCGTACATTGTACAGCCAAGCAGTTACACACTAGCAGGAGCCATCAATTAACAACCACAATGCTCAACAGCGCCTTGGTAGTTCATTGAGAACCACAAGCCGACAGCCTCAAAGGCTGCCGGACCTTGTAGGTTTCTATTCACAGAACTCTGTGAATAAGTGACATGGCCGGGTGGGCGGAGCCTAGGGAAAGAAGATCGCCGGCTGCCTGTCACATCGGTGAACAGAGGAGGTTTGGGGGGGGGGGGCAGTGGATTTGTAATATATTATAACCCGAATATGGGTAAAAAAGGTGAACTTATCCTTTAATGGAGTTTCCCCCAAACAATATCAACAGCCCCTGCCTCATTCAGCTATGGTTAAGAAAAAGGCACACATAGATATTTAACAATTACCTGGAATTTATCAGTGGTTGAGCCACCCATTGCCTGAGCTTTCGTCTACCAAATGCGGTTTTGGTATGGTCCAACACCCAGATCAAGCTACCCTTTGTCTTCTGGTCAGTCTGAGATATAGAAGAAAGCATCAGAGTAAAGTCATTTCTTAAAAAGGAAAAATATATTTTATTGTCTTTTAGAATGCATCTTGAGAATTGTATTTTTTACCCAACAGTCAGTTCTACCATCATTCTTCTGCAACACATGTTCATATTTTATCCAGGCTTTCCCTGTTGCATCCATCTGTACTTTCAATCAGTTTGCCTAAGAAAATCATCTACATACTGTATGCCACCTAGATTGTATACTACTTAAAGCGGTATTCCACCCTAAAGTGGAACTTCCGCTCATCGGAACCCTCCCCCCTCCGGTTTCACATTTGGCACCTTTCAGGGGGAGGGGGTTCAGATACCTGTCTAAGACATGTATTTACACACACACTTCCGGGCATAGACTCCCACGGGAGTCTATGCCTCTTTCTGTCCCACCACGCTGTCTGTTGGGACACACACGGGTCCCAGAGACAGCACAGAGCATTCCTATTGCATTGCGTGACTCGCGCATGCGCAGTAGGGAACCGGGAAGTGAAGCCGCAAGGCTTCATTTCCTGATTCCCATACTCAAGATGTCGGCGGCAGCATCCGAGGACCAAGGGACGGTCCGGCCTCCGGTGCCGACATCGCTGGACCCTGTGACAGGTGAGTGTCATCATTTTAAAAGTCAGCACCTGCAGTATTTGTAGCTGCTGACTTTTAAAAAAAAAAAAAATTTCGCCAGACTCCCTCTTTAAATTGAGGTTTATTGACAGAGTAGTGTCTCCAGACTTAAAGTGACTCTACTGCACTTCTAGGGGGGGGGGGGGGGGGGCACACTGCATGCATATACAACTAACAACCCATGTGCCATTTTCTTTTGATTGTTATATGCAAGGGTGCTTATTCTGCAATTTTTATACCCCTGCGTCGATAGGCATTGTTAGAAATGAAGAGCAAAATTCACACCTGGCTTCTCAGCTAAGTAATTCCATGAAGGATACAGATTAAAATCAGGGAGAGAATACTATAACCTCACACTCATACAAGGTTTTAATAATAAAGAAACTAACAGAGCCATCCAAGGTGGCCTTGAACACAACACTGACATGGATGCATCAGTTGCTTAGCAAAAGGAACATTTTTATGAAATCTACATCCTCTTGAATCAAGGTAATTTGGGAAGCTTGGAAAGAAACTAGCAAAATAACATGTTTACTGGAAAATAATACTTTAATACAGAAATTACCAAGTCTTTCTGAGGGACTCAGATATTCACAACAAGGAGAAAAATACCTCATTCTGCTATTATCTAGCACTTTTTACTATAATTAACATGGAACGCTAGTCAGTCCCTCCTTCCTCCACAGCCGATACTGGAAAAGTTGTCCCCACACTGGGAGATGTTTCCCTCTATTCCTTTTCTGGGGACAACTGTCAATGGTCAGATTTGCCCTCACTTTTGGTTGAGAGGAAGGATGCATTTAACACCTCAACAATGCGATTTTGAGGTATTTCAGGTATTTTACACGTATATTCAAGCTATGGTTGCTTTAGGCTTCACATTGAAAGCACCAGCCGTTAGCTGTAGAGCACTGCTCCTTTTAGCGGCGCTTAAACAGTATGTCCATCCAATTTGTTTAGATTAGGGAATGAATCCCTTGATCAGGATTCAGTTGCTATACTGCTCCCATTGCTGGCAATAGCAATTGGTCTCTATTTTATTCACTAAAAAGTTTATCTAAACTAACAAACTAACACTTTTTATTTATCTCCCAATTATCTACCAACTAAAATAGCGACAAAAAAAAGTTTCCTAAATATGTAGTTAAGTGTAGGTCTATGTTAGAAAAGTAAGAACTAAGTGAATATCCCTGTCAGTTCATTGCAATTGCTCTGGAAAGAATGTAGTGAATGCAAACCCAGCTTTGGTTGCTAGGCAACAGCTGAAAAAGAAGGAAATTAAAAGATGTGATCAGAAACTTACTTGATTTTGTAAGATTTCCAGGTTTCTTAGAGTTGTCCCATTTATATTCATGCACTCTACTGAACTGGACATCGGCATAAATTGACTTTAAAAGAAAGAAGAAAAGAAGAGAGAATATATAAGGCTATATGTATAAAAACACGTCCCTTTGAACTGCCTCCGGGGGGTCATTTAATATCCACTGCACAATTTTAGACTTCATTACGTGTTTATTGAAATCCACAAAATTACTGTAGAAAAATATCTGCAGCGTTGTCTTACGGTAAGCACAGGGCAAAGCCTATTAATCTAAGTGTCTATGGGACTTTAAAGGGGTTGTAAAGGTTTGTTTTTTATTTTCTAAATAGGATCCTTTAACCACTTCAGTACCCGCCTATAGTAATATGAGGCCCACAAGATGGATCTCCCATCCTGGGTGGGCGTCATATGACGTCCTCCTATTTGCGGCCGTCTAGGGGGTGCGCGCACGCCACCCGCAGCGTCGCTCGGAACCCGGTGCTCATGCCCGGCGGCCACGATGTCCGCCGGGCACGCACGATTGCCCGTGAAAAAAGCAGGACCGTGGAGCTGTGTGTGTAAACACACAGCTCCATGTCCTGTCACTGGAGAGGAGACCGATGGTGTATTCCCAGAACAGAGGAGCACCAATCGGTCTCCTCCCCTTGTGAGTCCCCTCCCCCCACAGTTAGAATCACTTGCAGGGAACATATATTAACCCCTGCAGCGCCCCCTAGTGTTAACCCCTTCCCTGCCAGTCACATTTACACAGTAATCAGTGCAATTTTATAGCAACGATCGCTGTGTAAATGTGAATGGTCCCAAAAATGTGTCAAAAGTGTCCGAAGTGTCCGCCGCAAAGTCGCAGTCACGAAAAAAGTTGCAGATCGCTGCCATTACTAGTAAAAAAATAAATAAAAATGCAATAAATTTATCTCCTATTTTGTAAACACTATAACTTTTGCGCAAACCAATCAATAAACGCTTATTGCGATTTTTTTTACCAAAAATATGTAGAAGAATACATATCGGCCTAAACTGAGTAAAAAATTTTATTTTTTTTTTTTTTTTCCAAAAAATTGGATATTTATTATAGCAAAAAGTAAAAAATATTGTGTTTTTTTCAAAATTGTCGCTCTTCTTTTGTTTATGGCACAAAAAATACCACCAAAAGAAAGCTCTATTTGTGGGGAAAAAAAAAGGACCTCAATTTTGTTTGGGTGCAACGTCGCACGACCGCGCAATTGTCAGTTAAAGCGACGCAGTGCTGAATCGCAAAAAGTGCTCTGGTAAGGAAGGGGGTAAAAATCGCCCGGTGCTGAAGCGGTTAAGCTAGTGCATTGTTGGTTCACTAACCTTTTCCTTCGATTTCCCTTCTAAATGTTTTTTTTCTTTGTCTGAATTTCTCACTTCCTGTTCCTCCTCAGTAAGCTGTTCAGTAAGCTGTTCTGGCTGACTAAACACCGCTCGGATGATGGAGTGAAGTTTACTGAGGAGAAACAGGAAGTGAGAAATTCAGACAGACAAAGAAAAAAATAAACTTCCTGAGGACGGCTAATCGTGACACACTTCCGCCCACACATTCAATCTGGAAATCAAGCCTTTTCTGAGCAAGCAGCTGCATGAACCAACCAGGCGGATTTCACGGATTTACTTATACCTGCTGTTCACTCCGGGTGCCAGGACATTAGGCACTCATACATGTGAGTTGAATACCTTTATATTTTTTGTTATAAAAAGCTCTTTATCAACGGTACTGCGCAATGAGGCTTTTTCTATTATATTTATTTATATGAGGAACATTCACCGCTGTCAATCATCGGTCCAGAGGATATCCATAGGGGTCGCCCCACACGCGCATTTGACCTAACTAGCGATAGTTGGTCCACTCCCAGGGGTGAGTGCACATCTATTAGGGGGCACCCTATTTAAAGCACTTAAGAAGCACGGAATCATCCATCTATTATTCAAGTCACAGCATTGGATATTGTTTCACTAGCACGAGCACCTTCTTTTCACTGGGGACAGTTTGATTAATTGTATTTGTTACTAGTGTATCAGTTATTACCTGTATGTCATTTCTTTTACCATTTAGAGCGGTATACTTTTTATCATACAGCATATGAATGCTAGGAAATTCAGAACACAAGTGTAGTGTATTGCAGTCAGCAGCCAAAATGCAGCTTTAGAAATTAAGGATGGCTACAAACCAAAAATTGAACTTTTGAACTTTTATACAAAAATTTATTTTCTGGAAAACATTGGGGACACATAATTCAGACAATTGGATTATACTACTGCATGCAAGGGAATTTGAACAAATGGAAAAAATAAAAATAAATAAATAAAAATGGTGACTGGCCTGGTTCACACTTCTGCATCTCAGCGAGATGCATTTGGCGTGGGAACAGAAGCCCATTTATTTAAATTTCCTAAAAACGCAGAGAAAAGGTCCTCCCTGCTCATGGAAACTGCAAGTGTTGTGTGGTTTTCAGTGCATGAAGTGGCTGCTGCGATTTCCAGTGCATCGTCTGAGTTTTTCTATGCGAGTCGTTGCGGCTGCAGGAACAGATGCGGACCTGGCCTAACATCTTACACTCCCACACACCTCAGTTTGTAGAAAGACATTACTAGGAGCAAGAGCAGACACAGAGGGCTGGGAATAGTGTCCCGTCCATCAAATAATTATTTCACAGTAAGCACAAAAATCTATTTTTTTTCCTCATTCACTGAAAGACACAGAATTCAGAGACAATTAATCAGGACCCCTTAACAACAACGGAACTCAGAACCTTTGCAGTTTAAAAATCTGTGTCAAGTCTCTTAAGTCCAAAACTGCCATGAGATGAGGCCTGGAAATCGACCTGGTAAAATTTAGAAAACAAACGGAAGACAAGGTGGCAGCCTAGCAAACTTTACAAAAAGTCTCAAGAAGCACTCACAGACTTAAGCCCCATACACAGAAAAGAGGAGTAGGAAAATGTCAGTAACCTCCACCTGTAAAACCATTCCGGTTTTTGAGGTCATCTCATTGTTGCATATCTAGTGAACCTGTTGTTAATTTAATTAAGAGCTGGTTCACACTGAGGCAGCACGACTTGCAGCGCGACTGCCTCAGGCGACCTGCACACGACTTCAGCAGCAACTTGCAAAACGACTTCTGTATAGAAGTCAATGCAAGTCGCCCCCAAAGTAGCACAGAAACCCTTTTCTAAGTCGGCGCGACTTGAGTCGCTCCTATTAGAACGGTTCCATTGTACAGAACGGATTGCGACTTGTCAGGCAGCTAAGTCACCCCAGTGTGAACCGGCTCCAAGGCAGCTGAAACTGATTAACAAACCCCTCTGATACACAGACACACACAATACATATATACACATACATACACAGGGCTGGTGCAAGGTTTTTCGACACCCTAGGCGAAACCTCATTTTGACCACATACACTGACCTGCCTGACCACATACACTGACCTACCTGACCACATACACTGACCTACCTGACTCCCACTTCCTGCACTACTCACACACCCCCTCCCCCTCACATACACACAGCTCTATGTAGATTGGAGGATTAATTCTCCTCCTTATCGCTCCATGGCCTCATCGTCCATCACATCTCTCCTGAGGACTCTCCCCAACACTGGTCGGCAGTATTGCTTAGGAGTCCCTGCCAGTGCAATCCAGCTTCTCTGTGGTGTCCCCCGCTGGCCGGGAGGTTAGCTCAACTAACAGCCGCTGCACCTCTCTCAATGCTCTCATGATCTCCATCATGCCCCGCACCCTCTGCTGCACTCACACAGGGCGCACAAGAGGGACAGGCTGGGGCAAAGGAGTCCCGGGGCAGCACTGAGAAGATGTGACAGTGGAGCGATCAGCGGGACACATTGTGGGATTGGTGGCTCGGCACCTGCAGCGGATGTATTCCCGGGACAGCCGGCACTAAATGGGGGCGAACGATCAGAAGAGGATAGCCAAGCTCATACATGCCTGGAGCTTCACCGCACCAGGACAGAGGCCGTGGCTGCGCCCTATATAGAATATAAATATATATATATATATTTATATTTATTAGGGGTGTTGAAAATAATCGGCACATCGCAAAGCAGCCTTAAACGATTCTGCATCAATGCAAAGAACGGATGCATCGTGATTGCACGATGACGTCATCCTGGCGGGACACATTCGGGCCCCCAGAGTGCTATCTGATCTGGGGGCCCATAGGCTGTCAGGGCCCCTTACCCCTCGGGGCCAGCAGCAAGCACAATCTCGTGAGAGCACGGCCAACTGATGGCCCGGAGTGCTCTCCCATTACTCCGGGGCCGGCCTTGCCCTGCCGGGGGGAGCAGCAGGAGGTCGGGAGGACGCGGCGGCTGGGTACGACATCTCAGAGGGCCACCACTGCCGACATCACCCACCTCACCGCCTACTACACTGCAACTGAGGGACTACAGGTCCCAGAATTCCCTCTGTCCTAACCAAAGCCTTCTACATTGCAACTGGAGGAACTACAGGTCCCAGCATTCGTCTTCGGTCCTTACTAGGGCCTACTACAACTGGGAGAACTAGAGGTGCTAGTATTCCTCCACTCCTGACAAGGGCCTGCTACACTGCAACTGGGGGGACTACAAGGCCCAGCACCCCTTTTCTGTCCTTACCAGGGCCTTCTACAATACAACTAGGGGGCTACAGGTCCCAGCATTCCTCTTCTGTCCTCACTAGGGCCCACTACACTAAAACCAGGAGGGGGGACTACAGGTCCCAGCAATCCTCTTTTCCTAATCAGGGCCCACTACACTGCAACTGGGGGATTACAAGGCTCAGCCTTTCCATCTGTGTCCTGAACAGGGCCTGCTATACTACAACCGTGGGGATTACAAAGTCCTGCATTCCCTCTGTCCTTACCAGGGCCTGCTACACCACAGCTGATGATTTGGAGGAAGGGGAATGCAGCCTTGAACGATTCTGACTGCTTGAACCTGTTGATGAAAACTGTGGGCAGTAATAACGATGTATTGCCAAAACAGGATAATCGTAATTGAATTGAATTGAATTGTAAGACCAGTGAAAATGTGCACCTATCTCTCTCTCTCTCTCTCTATATAAATATTATTTATAAATACGTAATAAAACCTAAATATTTCAGGACGGCTGTTAACTGGGGAAAGCTGACATTGTCAAAGGCTTTCTCCACATCATGGGAGATTATGGCTGTCTTTACTGACGTTAGACTTGGCATGTTCGAGGACTGTGAGTACTTTGCAGATATTGGAGGATGCGGATCAGCCTTGGGTGAATCCAGCTTGAGCCGGGTGGATAAGGATGGGCATGATCTTGGAGAGAGTCTTAGAGTCTAGGTTAAGGAGTGAGATGGGTCTGTAGGAGCTGGGTTCAGAGGGATCTTTGCCTTTCTTGGCTATCAGCTTTATGTGGGCTTGGTATCCTGACTGGAGGTATTCCCCACCCTGGAGAATCGCTTGGTAGACCTTCGCCAGGGTTGGGACTATTGTATGTGCTGTGAGCTTGAAGAATTCGGGGGTGTAACCCATCTGGGCCCAGGGCTTTCCCGTTGGCAAAAGATTGTTTCGAGAATTTCTGGCTCAGTAATCTGAGAATTTAGTTGATCAAGGAGGCTGGAATCGATTTGAAGAAGGATCTTTTGCAAAAAATGTTGTGCAGCGTCTGGGTGAAAGGGGTCTGGGCTATATAAAGAGGTATAATATTGTTCAAGGATAGAGCTCATGTCAGTGGGAGAGGAGCACAAGTTTCCTTGGGAATCTTTAGGAAAAAAGGATTTATTGCACATACAAGGGCATACTTACAAACGTAAGTGTGTAAGTTTGTAAGTATGCCCTTGTATGTGCAATAAATCCCTTTTTCCTAGCATACTTCACTATTGGTCCCTTTCTTTCCTCTATGGGTTCCTGTTTCTCTCATGATTGAGAATTAATGTGGAAGGATCGTTTGTTTCCTAATTTTCATCAGCCATTCCTGCCATCCAGCAATTCCCGGTGGATATTTTTACAAGTCTAATCTGACTCCCAGACTGCAAAGCTGGGTGTAATCGTGATCTGGTGAGTGGGGACACATGTGGGGGTGTTTTGTCACACCTGAACTTGTCTGTGATTTTCTGCCTTGCATCTTTGATTATTAAATGTGAAATATCCCCGGCAACTTTACACTTTGGATGTGAAGCACCTATTTAGTTGTTTATTATTTTCACGGTTCACATGGACTTTTGTTACATATTATATATCATTGTTTATTTGTTTTCACTTATATGGACACATGTTTGTTAAGCGCTGTATTATTTCTTTTATTATGTTCAAGTGTGTAGCACTTTGTGTATAGCAGCTTCATTCACGTCTGATTTAGTTTTTCCTCAGCGCGAGTTATATATTTAGATATATATTTTTTCACATAAATCTCATGACCCCGGAAGGCTGTCAGAGGATAAAACATAATAGTTAAAACAACTATAAAAAAAACTTATGCTAATAAGGAACCTGAATAGTCAGGTAAGTGAAGCGAGTGTTTAGATCCTGGGAGACAAGGAACAGGAGGAAAGGTTTGAACTCTCAGGGATCCATATGAGGTTCTTCAGCTGTGTTTAGGAGAACCCGGGTTGTTGGAGTAGCAAAATTGTTTTGGTGGATCCTTATGGGGGCTGCGTTGCTCCCTGGGGCCTTCGAGGTATCGGCTACATTCCATTAGAGAATGCTCCTGTGGGATGTGGAGCTGCCTCCGGAGATAGGAGGCTGCTTCGTCTGGGTGGGAGAATGATTTTGTCTCCCCTGCCTGGTCAGTGAGGCGTAAATTGGCTGGGTATGCAAGGGTGAATTTCACCCCCTTGAAGTGTAGGGCAGAGCAGATTGGTTGAAAAGCTTTGCGCTTGCGGGAAACTTCCTGTAAGTAATCTGCAAATAGGAGCAGCTTGTGCCCCTCCAATTGGAAGGAGTTAGCATTCCGAAAGGATTTCAAGGCTACCCTGTCCGAGTAGTTGAGGTATCTTATGATAATCGGGCAGGGTGAGCGTCCGTTGTTGGATGGGGGCTCCCACTCTGTGGGCTCTTTCCACTACACATGGAGTGGCGATGCCGAGGGCCACAGGGATACGGGTGTTGCAAAGCTCTGTCAATAAACTGGAGTTATAGGACTCCGCGAGGCCTATAATTCTGAGATTATTGCGGTGTGAGCGGGTTTCCAGGTCGTCTAACTTTTCCAGTATGTATTGCTGGGTTTTGGATGCCTGGAGTGCTGTCTCGTGAGTGCTCAGTGCCTCCTCCTCCAAGTCAGCTATGCGTTGCTCTGCTACATTGAGCCTGCCAGGCTGCTCTTTAAAGCGGTTCTGCACTCTGAAAAAAATTTTTTTTTTTTTAGGATGTAATATAAAGTGTGCTTACCTTTATTAGGGGACTCACCTGTTCCATCTTCCATCTCGATCGCCGCCGGTTTTTCGTCCGATGAAGTTCCTCGTCTTCTTCTTTAGTGCTGGGGGCCATCTTGCCTGTGGGCATGTGAAACACCCACAGGGACTTTAGATGGCCCAGCATGCACTGCCGTTACTCGCGCGTGCGCAGTAACGGCTCATCTGCCGAGATCTCACGAGATTTCGGCAGATGCGGCCGAAATCTCGGGAGATTTCGGAAGATGTGGCCGAAATCTCGCGAGATTTCGGAAGATGCCCGCACTGACTGCTGGGATCAATGACACCAGATCCCAGGAGACAGTGCGGCGTGACGACGATCGACGCAAGACCCCGCCCGCCGCCGCAGAGGGAGAAGACCGGAAGTCTTCAATTACAAGGTAAGTAAAAAAAAAAAAACATTTCATTTAGTACTCTTTGCCTGATTTGGAAGGCAAAGAGATTTACTAAATGAAATGAGTGCAGAACCGCTTTAAGTTCCCTCCGGAGCTGGTCAATTTCTGCTGTGACTGCCCTGTCCACAGCTGAGGTCATAGTGGAGAGAGCAGAGCTGCCACAGCCTGAACAATTTTATTGTACTGGTCTTTGGCAGCAGCTTGGGGTAGTTGAGAAGCGTGAGCTGCTTGTAATGCTGGGCTTGTGAGGTAACTGTCGGCCATTTTGGCTGTCTGTGAGCCGAGTGAGGAGGGATCGGGTTCCACAGCTTGTACGGTGCCCGGGCCGCCCGAGATTAGATACCGTTTCATCAGGAGTAGTGCGGGGAGATGTGCAGGGCACCATAGGTGAGCCAGGAGTTGTACTCAACGGGCTGTTGCCGGTTTAATAGCCGTCTCCCACTCCCACTACATGCGGCGCCGGAAGCCGAAAGTGTCAACATATTTTAACAGGTAAACGTTAGATCTTTATTCAAACAGTGCTAACAAATACAGGTGGTATAAAAGCTGCCACACCAGATTAGTTGCAATCATAAAAAAACAAAGCACTTGGGCTTTTAAGGGCACGGGATACTAGATACTTGGTGGATACTATATATTTACACCACCATATAGGGTAAGCTACAAATGTTGGAGGTTGGTGAGGTGATGGCCCAGTCTATCCTAGTATGCTCCAGTGGTCTCGCTTTGGGAATGGTGCATGGTCCTGGGTTGGTCTCTTCTCCTCTGGGTGGTCTTGGGCTAATGGTTACACACGGATAACCACATGCATCTTGGGTAGGAAAAAATAAAATGGAGTATCTACACTGTTATACTCTGTTATTGTACACATTCGCTGTTTTTGTTTTAAAGATTGAAATATAGGATTCGGATATGTACTGCTCTCGATAAAGCGGCTTGGACCGCAAAGCAAGTAGAGCTCTTTGGTGACCCTCTTCTCCTCCCTCTTTGTATAGAATTAATATTTGTTTATAGCACTATACATGGTCCATTTTTGAACAGAACAGTTGGTTATCTTGACTTGCAATTGTAATAAGCTTGTAGAGGGCTGGATATATGTTGTTTTGGGTACACCTTCATCAATGATTCCGAATCTTTTCCTCTCATTTACCGTGTTTTATATACAATCTTTTTATATTATGTTAAAATAAAATTATGCATGTTGATATGTGGCTGTCATTAATTGATACCTGATGTCGTAAAAGCCCAAAAGTTTTAGTATTTTGTGATTGAATAAACATATTGTTTATTGAACAAAAATGTCAAAAGATGTACTGGTGTACTATGAAAAAAGCTGCCTCAGGAGCAGGTATTGCCCACCTAAAGTGGAATTAAACCAGTACAATACAGGCTCAGTGTACACAAACACTGGTTCCTGGGCCCTAACTTTTATTTTATTTTTTGGGGATGGCTGGGAAGGGGGGCAGAGATGCAATTGCCCCCTGGGCTGCTCTCATATCCTCTACAAAGGCTGCTGTGTCACCAGCTCAGAATGCACAGTTTTTGAGCAGGCCGAGTGCTGCATCTCCATCCAGTACTGTGAGCTAGGGGGGCAGAGATGTCTCAGGGCCGACAGTCAGTGTTACAGAGCACAGCACAGCCCCCACAGCCCCGCCCCCTCCCTCCTCCACACGAATGGCTGGCAGAGGCTGGACCTGCTCTCTATTTCCCCGCCCACACTCCGGGCAGCCTGTGTGCTGTCTTTGAAGAGGATGTGTGGGGAGGGAAAGATAAATCTGAGCAGTCGGCTTGAATACAGTGAGGTTCCTGGGAGGCTGGGAAACACCAAGTAAGTGAACTTCTCCCTCCTCCCCCCGGCCCCCCCTCTGCAGCTAAAGAGTTTTTTTTTCCTAGCAGCCTGTGACACTGCCTTGCTTGCCCTCCTAGGTGGTATGATGTGGGCTCACACTGGCATGCTGCGATTTGTCTGTAGTGCTGGTGTACTGGCAGTCTTCCTGCATGTGGCCCCTGGTCCCATAGAGGTTGCACATTTTGCTGCATGTTCTTAAAGTGCACAAAACGTCCTGCATGCTGCGTCTTTGGTGCACTTCAAGAAAATGCAGCAAAAATGTGCAACCTAAAAGAAGACTGAGGGACTATGGCTATGGAAGGCTTGTATTCACTTACAGCAGGCACTGCCACTCCACTGAAAAGTGACAGACAGAGAAGGTGATATAACATTTCATCCATGCCTGTTTTAACCCCCTAAAGGCCAGTGTCCAGCGGTCTCTCTCTCTGTGCAGGCTGTGCCAAGTGGCCTCTCTCTGTCTCTGCAGGCAGTGCAAAGTGGCCTCTCTCTCTCTCTCTCTCTCTCTGCAGGCAGTGCCAAGTGGCCTCTCTCTCTGTGCAGGCAGTGCCAAGTGGCCTCTCTCTCTCTGTGCAGGCAGTGCCAAGTGGCCTTTCTCTCTGTGCAGGCTGTGCCAAGTGGCCTCTCTCTCTCTCTGCAGGCAGTGCCAAGTGGCCTCTCTCTCTCTGCAGGCAGTGCCAAGTGGCCTCTCTCTCTCTGTGCAGGCAGTGCCAAGTGGCCCTCTCTCTCTGTGCAGACTGTGCCAAGTGGCCTCTCTCTCTCTGTGCAGGCAGTGCCAAGTGGCCTCTCTCTCTCTCTGTGCAGGCAGTGCCAAGTGGCCTCTCTCTCTGTGCAGGCAGTGCCAAGTGGCCTCTCTCTCTCTCTCTCTCTGTGCAGGCTGTGCCAAGTGGCCTTTCTCTCTGTGCAGGCTGTGCCAAGTGGCCTCTCTCTTTCTCTGCAGGCAGGCCAAGTGGCCTCTCTCTCTCTCTCTCTCTGCAGGCAGTGCCAAGTGGCCTCTCTCTCTGTGCAGGCAGTGCCAAGTGGCATCTCTCTCTCTGTGCAGGCAGTGCCAAGTGGCCCCTCTCTCTGTGCAGGCAGTGCCAAGTGGCCTCTCTCTCTCTGTGCAGGCTGTGCCAAGTGGCCTTTCTCTCTGTGCAGGCTGTGCCAAGTGGCCTCTCTCTTTCTCTGCAGGCAGTGCCAAGTGGCCTCTCTCTCTCTCTCTGCAGGCAGTGCCAAGTGGCCTCTCTCTCTCTGTGCAGGCAGTGCCAAGTGGCCTCTCTCTCTGTGCAGGCAGTGCCAAGTGGCCTCTCTCTCTCTGTGCAGGCAGTGCCAAGTGGCCTCTCTCTCTGTGCAGGCAGTGCCAAGTGGCCTCTCTCTCTCTGTGCAGGCAGTGCCCAGTGGCCTCTCTCTCTGTGCAGGCTGTGCCAAGTGGCCTCTCTCTCTCTGTGCAGGCTGTGCCAAGTGGCCTCTCTCTCTCTGTGCAGGCAGTGCCAAGTGGCCTCTCTCTCTCTCTCTCTGCAGGCAGTGCCAAGTGGCCTCTCTCTCTGTGCAGGCAGTGCCAAGTGGCATCTCTCTCTCTGTGCAGGCAGTGCCAAGTGGCATCTCTCTCTGTGCAGGCAGTGCCAAGTGGCATCTCTCTCTGTGCAGGCAGTGCCAAGTGGCATCTCTCTCTGTGCAGGCAGTGCCAAGTGGCCTCTCTCTCTCTCTGTGCAGGCAGTGCCAAGTGGCCTCTCTCTCTCTGCAGGCAGTGCCAAGTGGCCTCTCTCTCTCTCTGTGCAGGCAGTGCCAAGTGGCCTCTCTCTCTGTGCAGGCAGTGCCAAGTGGCCTCTCTCTCTCTCTGAGCAGGCTGTGCCAAGTGGCCTCTCTCTTTCTCTGCAGGCAGTCCAAGTGGCCTCTCTCTCTCTCTCTCTGCAGGCAGTGCCAAGTGGCCTCTCTCTCTGTGCAGGCAGTGCCAAGTGGCATCTCTCTCTGTGCAGGCAGTGCCAAGTGGCATCTCTCTCTGTGCAGGCAGTGCCAAGTGGCCCCTCTCTCTGTGCAGACAGTGCCAAGTGGCCTCTCTCTCTCTGTGCAGGCAGTGCCAAGTGGCCTCTCTCTCTGTGCAGGCAGTGCCAAGTGGCCTCTCTCTCTCTCTGCAGGCTGTGCCAAGTGGCCTCTCTCTCTCTGTGCAGGCTGTGCCAAGTGGCCTCTCTCTTTCTCAGTGCAGGCAGTGCCAAGTGGCCTCTCTCTCTCTCTCTCAGTGCAGGCAGTGCCAAGTGGCCTCTCTCTCTGTGCAGGCAGTGCCAAGTGGCCTCTCTCTCTCTGTGCAGGCTGTGCCAAGTGGCCTCTCTCTCTCTGCAGGCAGTGCCAAGTGGCCTCTCTCTCTCTCTGCAGGCAGGCAGTGCCAAGTGGCCTCTCTCTCTCTCTCTCTGTGCAGGCAGTGCCAAGTGGCCTCTCTCTCTCTGTGCAGGCAGTGCCAAGTGGCCTCTCTCTCTGTGCAGGCAGTGCCAAGTGGCCTCTCTCTCTCTCTGCAGGCAGTGCCAAGTGGCCTCTCTCTCTCTCTGCAGGCAGTGCCAAGTGGCCTCTCTCTCTCTGCAGGCTGTGCCAAGTGGCCTCTCTCTCTCTGTGCAGGCTGTGCCAAGTGGCCTCTCTCTTTCTCTGCAGGCAGTGCCAAGTGGCCTCTCTCTCTCTCTCTCTCTGCAGGCAGTGCCAAGTGGCCTCTCTCTCTGTGCAGGCAGTGCCAAGTGGCATCTCTCTCTGTGCAGGCAGTGCCAAGTGGCATCTCTCTCTCTGTGCAGGCAGTGCCAAGTGGCCTCTCTCTCTCTGTGCAGGCAGTGCCAAGTGGCCTCTCTCTCTCTCTGTGCAGGCAGTGCCAAGTGGCCGCTCTCTCTCTCTCTGTGCAGGCAGTGCCAAGTGGCCTCTCTCTCTGTGCAGGCAGTGCCAAGTGGCCTCTCTCTCTCTGAGCAGGCAGTGCCAAGTGGCCTCTCTCTCTCTCTGCAGGCTGTCCAAGTGGCCTCTCTCTTTCTGTGCAGGCAGTGCCAAGTGGCCTCTCTCTCTGTGCAGGCAGTGCCAAGTGGCATCTCTCTCTGTGCAGGCAGTGCCAAGTGGCATCTCTCTCTGTGCAGGCAGTGCCAAGTGGCATCTCTCTCTGTGCAGGCAGTGCCAAGTGTTCTCTCTCTGTGTGCAGGCAGTGTTAAGTGGCCTCTCTCTCTCTGTCTGCAGGCAGTGTCAAGTGTTCTCTCTCTGTGTGCAGGCAGTGTTAAATGGTCTCTCTCTCTCTCTCTCTGCAGGCAGTGCCAAGTGGCCTCTCTCTCTCTGTGGGCAATATGGAGCAGTCTTCTCTCTCTCTCTCTCTCTGCAGTGAATGTGGTGTAGATGGATGGTGAGCTGATTCAGTGGTTCAATGGGCCACTTAACTGGACTTGCCCCCCAGGCCTAAGGCTGCCAGCCCTCCCCTGGCTTTCTTGGCGGTTGGCGGTTGGCTAAGAAGCCACTCGATGGCTACCACAAGCAGCGCAGGGGGACGTCCTCCGCCTTTCACGGCTCGCCCCGACAGTCCTGTCCCACCGGAGACCAGAACTATGCCGCAATCAGCTTTGATCGGGTCTCGCATCTAGTATCATGGACATCACTTCCGGTTTACTGAAGACTTAAGGCGTCATATTAAAAAAAAAAAAAAAAAAAAAAAAAAAAAAAAAGACAGCATTCAAAACAGCCAAACTTGGCGTTTTGAATGATTTAAGTGCAAAGCAGAGATTTGGGGTCTTATAGACCCCAGATCCCTCCATAAAGAGTACCTGTCACTGACTATTACAGTCACAAGGGATGTTTACATTCCTTGTGAAGTCAATAAAATAAAAACATTTAAAAAAAAAGGGGACAAAATTGTGTAAAAAATTAAAATAAACAAAATACATTTTTTTAAAGCGTCCCACCCCTCTGTGCTCGTGCGCAGAAGTGAACGCATACGCAAGTTGCGCTCGCAAATGTAAACCGTGTTCAAACCACACATGTGAGGTATCGCCGCGATCATTAGAGCGAGAGCAAGAATTCTAGCACTAAAATCTTTAAGGCGTGGCATATAGAGATTTTTAAGTACCATAGTTTGTTGCCATTCCACGAGCGAGCGCAATTTTAAAGCATGACATGTTAGGTATCTATTTACTCGCCGATACAGCTTTCACATTATACAACAAAAAGGATAACTTTTTAAAATTCATGAAAAAATATTTGAAAGGCCACTGCGCAAACACAGTGTGACGAAAATAGTGCAACGATTACCATTTTATGCTTTAGGGTGACCATAAGCGGCCGGTGACTCTCCAGACCGGCTACCCGTAATTTGTCCCCTGGCAAAATTTGATGGGCACAGTGGCAGCATTTGATGGGGAAACAATCAGTGGCGGCATTTGATGGGGCACAGTCAGTGGCGGCATTTGATGGGGCACAGTCAGTGGCGGCATTTGATGGGGCACAGTCAGTGGCGGCATTTGATGGGGCACAGTCAGTGGCGGCATTTGATGGGGCACAGTCAGTGGCGGCATTTGATGGCTGTGCCCCATCAAATGCCGCCACTGACTGTGCCCCATCACAGTCAGTGGCGGCGTTTGATGGGGCACAGTCAGTGGCGGCGTTTGATGGGGCACAGTCAGTGGCGGCGTTTGATGGGGCACAGTCAGTGGCGGCGTTTGATGGGGCACAGTCAGTGGCGGCGTTTGATGGGGCACAGTCAGTGGCGGCGTTTGATGGGGCACAGTCAGTGGCGGCGTTTGATGGGGCACAGTGGCAGCAATTGATGTTCGTTTCATTTTTTTCACCAAAATTTTGAGCACCAGCCGCCACTGGGTGGGATCATCATTGTGCCGCTTATCCTTACTTGTTGAATGACAGGCTGAGGGCATGTACATTCCAGTGTTGGCTTTGAGGAAGGCCGTTGAATGAGGCTGTCGTTCAAACTGGAGGGCTTACTTTATTTTTAATGGGCTTTTTTTATTTATCTTGCTGCAGTTCGGCTTTCAAATGAACGCCAGGCAAACAGCTATTCACACGTGAAATTTTTCATCTACCAAAAGATTTATAATTCTGTGCACCCATTTTTGTGAGTCATATTCCTCTGCCAGACAGTAAAGCCAGAATGGTGCACCACCTTCTCTATTACAGTTACCTAATACAGCAGTGTTATTTGCCCTCTCCCTAAAACTGCTGATAATGAAGAAGTATTACATTGATAAGTTATCAATTATGCTCATTCTGTTGTTTTCCCCTATCAGCATCCTGTATCATGTCCGCGCAGTCTCTGAGCGAGGGAGAGGGAGAGAGAGAGAGATCCTATGTTTAATGATATTTGATTAAAGAATAATTGGTCTGAGAAAAGTATATAAACTGTGAGTTCATAGGATTTAAGGCTGTTAATATATGCATTTTATACTGTTAATTTTTATCACCTATATTATTTTTCCCGTGAGTGGGGCCTCTTGCCTAAGTTTTACCTAAGGCCTCGCAAAGTCTAGAGCCGCCTCTGAATACACCATGCTTAAAGTGATCGTTAACCCACTTTTAGTAATTTACATACTATATCTTAATACATATACATAACGTCTCTGCGTTTCATTAAAAAAAAAAAAACCTCCTTCACCGTATCTCATGGCAGCTTCCGGCGCTCATGTAACCGGATGTGTCTCCTTCCTGCCCATCTTGCAAAAGCAGCGGGCAGGCTGAGATTTCCCCACGCAAGGAGGACAAAGGAGACAGACACAGGAGAGCAGGCTGTGAATGACAGAGGCATGCAAACAGACCACGGTATCAGGGGTTCAGTAGCCATGATTATCGTGGTCTGTTTGCAGAGGGGAGGGTATAGCCAGGCAGGAACAGCCAGGTACTACAGATGTTACAGTGACAAATTACACAGCACAAGCACTGTGCTGTGTAACATGCTTTAAAGGAACAATCGTTTTTTTTTGGGGGGGGGGGGGGGTTAACAAACGCTTTAAACAAAAAGATAATTTCCTTTACAAAAAGTGAAAATTATACTTACTTCGGATTATGAAGAATCTTTTCCAAATGAAATTCTTTAAGATATGTAATAAGTGCAGCTAAAGAACAAATCACAGCTCTGTCCAGTTTCAGAATCTGGGCTAACCTTTCAGAACTCGAACCTTAAAAAAAAAAAAAAAAAATTTAAATTAGAAATATTTTAAAATTGCAAAAGGATTTAAAAAGTTAATTTCTTGATTTAAAGCATTCCCTAATTTAAAAACAAAACAGAATATTTCAAGGCTGTGTTTTTTATTGCAAATGGATACTAATAAAATGACCCAACATTTAGCTCTTTGGTAAAGTAAAACTCATTCACTAGTCCCGGTCAGACAACAAGGTGAGAAATGGCTTTTCATCTTTCCATTCTGTTTAAGGACAACATCAAAAATGTCATGTGTAAAGGCCAGTACTCAAAGCAAGCAAAGGCTGTGGCTTAGTCTAAAGGAAATCTCATAAATCATTAAGGCTCCATGCACACCGGCTTAAAAAACGGTCCTTAGGAGTTGTGTTCTGCCTGTAGAAGCAACTCAATGTTTCCCTACGTGTCCATGCACATTAGGATGATTACAGGCATATTTTGAGCTTGAGGAAAGAAAAAAACCCTTCTGGTTCGCTTTTCTGATTGGAGCTTACTGGCAGAAAAAAACTAAAAAAAAAAAAAAAACTCTCCTAAACTCATCTAAACTCTATATGAGCGTGTTTTACTCCCAAGAGAACAGACCCTTTTTTAAGACCAGTGTGCATGGAGCCTAATGCGGCGTACACACAAGCGGATTTTCCGTCAGTAAAATCTTGGATGGTTTTTCCGACAGAATTCCGCTCAAGCTTGGCTTGCATACACACGGTCACACAAAAGTTCGCTGAACTTTCGACTGTCAAGAACGCGGTGATGTACAACACTACGACGAGCCGAGAAAATGAAATTCAATGCTTCCGAACATGCATCTAATTGTTTCCAAGCATGCGTAGGAATTATGCGTGTTGGAATTGCTACAGACGATCAGAATTTCAGAAAAATTGAGAACATGATCTCAATCTTTGGCTGGCTGGAATTCGGCCAGCAAAAGTCCGATGGAGCATACACACGGTCGCATTTTCCGACCAAAAGCTCTCACCGGTCTTTTGCTGGCCAAATTTCCGTTTGTGTGTATGCGGCATTAGGCTTAATTGTACATGGGACATTTTTACAACCTCTCCTTAACGATTTAACTTGACAAATAGTAACCCACGTTTAAAACGTCCATTTTGCCACGTTTGAAATTATTATATATATATATATATATATATATATATATATTAGTTTTTTTTCTTCTTCATAATAGCCAAAAATTAAAAACACCTGTAAACGAAATGTGGCTAAATGCAAGTTACCACGCTTAGAAGCGTTTGGCGCTTGAAATGCCTCTAAACTCAGCTTCTGAACCCATTTTTTTGCTTTCCAAAAAAGGCCTCTAAACTCAACTGCCTAGAAACGACTATAAACGACCCTGTGTACATGTACTGATAAAATAACAGAGAAGAGTTCATTAGCAGTTGAAAAAAATGCCCAAATGCTCCTAAACGTCCGTTTAGCAGCAGCAGTGTACATAAAGCCTTAGGAGAAGACCAGCCAAACGAGCTCAGGCTGAACTTCTCCTTTAACCAATTTAGGACCAGGAGGATATTCCCCCTTAATGACCAGGCCATTTTTTGCGATCCGGCCCTGCGTCGCATTAATTGACAATTGTGCAGTCGTGCAATGCTGTACCCAAATAAAATTTAAGTCCTTTTTTTCCCCACAAATAGAACTTTCTTTTGGTGGTATTTGATCACCTCTGCGGTTTTTATTTTTTGTGCTATAAAACAAAAAAAGACCGAAATTAAAAATAAAAAATAAATATATTTTTACTTTCTGCTATAAAACACATCCGATATAAAAAAAAGTCTTCATTAATTTAGGCTACGTGTTTTTGGTAAAAAAAAATCCCAATAAGTGTATATTGATTAGTTTGCACAAAAGTTATAGTGGCTACAAATTATGGGATATTTTTAGGGACTTTTTAGCGGATTTGCAGCTGACATCTGACACTAAGGCCCCATACACACTATTAGATTTTCTGCAAATTTTTGTCTTCAGACAAAACCAAAACCATGTAGTCCAAGGGCCTGCCTGATTGCATAGAAATTGAAACTCTTAAGGTTTGACCTCCATATTATATGGTTTTGGTAAATCTGAAGACAAAATTTGGTAAAATCTAATAGTGTTTATGGGGTCTTAGTGACACTTTTTGGGGACAGGTGACACCAATACAGTGATCAGTGCTAAAAAAAAAAAAAAAAAAAAAAAAAAAAAAAAAAAAAAAAAAAAAAATCGCACCGCCACTGTATAAGTGGCACTGGCAAGGAAGGGGGTTAACATCGGGGGCAATCAAAGGGTTAAGTGTGCTCCTAGGGAATGCTCTCTACCTGTGTGGGAGATGCTGTGACTGGAGGAAAACAGAAATCCGTGTTTCTGCTTAGCAGAACCACAAGATCTCCATTTTCCTCCCTTACAGAATGGCGCTCTGCCTCGTTTACATAGTTCTGCCTTTCCTCTGACCGATCGCGGGTGGCCGGCGGTGCTAATTGGCTCCCGCTGTGTCCAATCACAATGGGAGCGGGTTGCAGGCAGCACCAGACCTCGTGCACAAAATCACGTAGAGGTACCTATATATGCGGTGGGCGGTCTGGAAGCGGTTACATTATGGCACAAACATGCAGGGAGCAGTTTAACCACTTCGCGCCCGCGCAATAGCCGAAAGATGGCTACAGCGCGGACGCTCCCTGCCGGGAGGGCGTCCCTGGACATCCTCCTGTTTACTTCCGCAGTTGCGCGCTCCTGAGAGTGCGCATCAGGGAAGTTCTGTGCTGGCTGTGTCCCTTGGACACCTGTCCTCAGTGACACCTGTCCCCACTGACACCTGATAGTGCCATCTGTCCCCACTGACACCTGTCCCCAGTGCCATCTGTCAGTGCCACCTGTCATCAGTGCCACGTGTCATCAGTGCCACGTGTCATCAGTGCCACATAGTGCCATCTGTCATCAGTGCCATATCAGTGTCACGTGTCATCAGTGCCACATATTAGTGCCATCTGTCATCAGTGGCACCTGTCAGTGTCACGTGTCATCAGTGCCACATCAGTGTCATTGTCCTGGTGCTCCAGGGCCTTCAAAAGTGTAATAGGTAGTCAACAAGTTAGATGTGTAATTTATGCTCCTAGAACACGTGATGGCGCTCACTGCATGTTGGGCCTCTCTAAGTGGCTAGAATGTGAAAAAGTCCCACATATGTGGTATCGTAATACTCAGGAGTAGCAGAATATATTTTGGGGTGTCATTTGTGGTATACACATGCCATGTGAGAGAAATAACCTATTACAATGAAATTTTTGTGGGAAAAAAAAATCTTAATTTTGCAAAGGATTGTGGGAAAAAATGACAACATCAAAAACCTCACCACACCTCTTACTAAATACCTTGGAATGTCTACTTTCAAAAAAGGGGTCATTTGGGGGGTATTTGTACTTTCCTGGCTTGTTTGGGTCACAAGAATTAAGATAGGCCACCAGTACATCATATGTGATCAATTTTGTATGATTTGCACCACAGCTTGTAGAGTCTGTAACTTTCACAAAGACCAAATAATATCCACTAATTTGGGTTATTTTTACCAAAGATATGTAGCAGTATAAATTGTGGCCAAAATTTATGATGAAAAATTAATAATTTGCTAAATTTTATCACAGAAACAAAAGAAAATGCATTTCTTTTTTAAAAAATTTCGGTCTTTTTTCATTTCATCAAAACCCAGAGGTGATCAAATACCAAAAGAAAGCTCTATTTGTGGGGAAAAAAAGAACAAAAAATTCATTTGGGTACAGTGTTGCATGACTGAGTAATTGTCATTCAAAGTGTGAGAGCACCGAAAGCTGAAAATTGGTCTGGGCAGGAGGGGGGTTTAAGTGCCCAAGTGGTTTAAAAAAAAAAGTTTACTACCACTTTAAATCCACTCTGTTTTGTTATTAACCCGTTACTGTTTAGTAATTAGATTATAAGCACATCACTGACTGTATATTTTGTTTATTCTTAGGCTAGTGTATTGTTTTTCTAGCTATAACATTGCATCAATGTAAAACGTTGTTACATTATTCATTGTGACAAAATGTGGAATTTGAGAAATGGAACTGATTTTTCTGCATTGTTGTTTTTGTATGTAATTGTCCTGTTATTTTACTTGGCGTCTATAACACAGGATCACCCCAGTGTGCAGCCTCATAATACAATATGAATATAACATTTTCTATAGTCGTGTCCCTGTAGGACATAAACCAGCACTGATATTGAGGAAAGGTAGACTTTGCAGCAAGCAGATCCATAAAGTAATTCAATATTCTTTCAGTTGTGTGACACTGAACCTCTACTGACCTGGATGTATAGGACTTCTTTAACATTTAAAAAAAAAGGGACCAAACTGTATAGGTAGAGAAAATATATTATTTAGTGGTTTAAATGCAAAGATACCTTTTAGATACTGTGGAGTGTGTGAACATTGCCATGCTAGAACAGAAAGTGTGTTATTCAAAGGATTACCAGGTTAAAAAAAAGGAAAAAATGGC
Organism: Lithobates sylvaticus; assembly: GCA_028564925.1. NCBI lineage: Eukaryota > Metazoa > Chordata > Amphibia > Anura > Ranidae > Lithobates > Lithobates sylvaticus. Next base: position 125,790,913 of record CM053026.1, read on the forward strand.
TGAAAAAGAAAACTAACTAGGGACTAGTAACCTGCAATCATTTTTTTGAATTTAGATACGTTTGAACTTGAGAGTAATCTTGTAAGTATAATTTGCCTACCTAAATAAAAATTATTGTTGTCTATTTAGACTTTTATTTGGTACAATATTAATAAAGACCATTTTTTTTATTATTTACTTTGACCAACATGTGGGGAAAACTATACTTTTATAAAAAAAAAAAAACTATTAATTTTGTTTCTAATACTGTAATTGAATCTTTTAATTGCAGTGCTAAACAGAGGTATAATAGTATCTTCATGCAACTTTTGCATCTCCATGTACATTTGATCACCATGATTGGCTGCCATGGTGATCGCACTGGTTGGGACCCACATTGAGAGACCTCACAGCAAGTCCAAAAGTCAAAAACGGAAAGTGACAACTCTGTTGCTAATTGTGAATCAGCAGGTTAGCGTTGTCAGCCTTCAACAAGTGGTGTGTGTGTATATATTATATATATATATAATGTGTGTGTATATAATGTGTGTGTGTGTGTGTGTGTGTGTATATATGTATATGTATATATATATATGTATATATATATATATATATATATATATATATATATATATATATATACACACACACACACACACACACACACACACACACATATAATATATATATATATATATATATATATATATATATATATATATATATATATATATATATATATATATATATATATATATATATATTATATCACACACACATACAGTATCTCACAAAAGTGAGTACACCCCTTGCATTTTTGTAAATATTTTATTATACCTTTTCATGTGACAACACTGAAGAAATTACACTTTGATACAATGTAAAGTAGTGAGTGTAGAGCTTGTATAACAGTGTAAATGTTCTGTCACCTCAAATTAACTCAATACACAGCCATTAAATGTCTAAACCGCTGGCAAGAAAAGTGAGTACACCCCTAAGTGAAAATGTCCATGCAGAAGGAACAATTCTTATTGCCTCTTAGAACTTGTGTGTAGTGCAGATTTTGTTTTAGGACCTCCTGTATATTGGTCTCTGTGTATCCTGTCACCAGCACACTTACTGTACTCCCCAGTATCTATACTAACAGTGGGATCGTTCCTCCACTACACAGAACTTTCTAGTCAGCAAAGTATTTGCATTGACCAGTTATTGATAAATCTGCAGTGTATGGACATTAACCGCTCAGTCACTTACCTTTCGCTTATGAGCGTTAACCCCTTGGTACCCTGCTGGCACTGTATGCAAATTTTCAGCTGAGCAAACTACTTCAAGAGCATGCACGTGCTCAGTGATGTGTGCATCTAATGCCAAGTGATCTTTGATAAATCTTATGTGAGATTTTAGTGATTGGGTTTACATGCTCCTGTCTGTTCCTGCTGTGGCTTGTATTTTCGTTCACAAGAATTTTTTTTAAAAAGGCAAAAAAACTTTTTTTGTGTGCGGCTGTCCAGATCTTCTTCCTGTTTTTGATTGCTATAAGCCTTGATGGCACCTGGGCTTCCAAGCTGGATGAGAAGGTTTTCCACTGTCACTTGACCTACCTGGAGCGGTGATAGCTCCTCTCTCTACCTGGGTTTACATGTAGTTAAAATTATAAAAGAATTAGGTGATGCAGACAGATTCTTTGTGATCCGTTTGAGGTATAAGGCCTCGTGTACACTGCTGCTGGTAAACGGACGTTTAGGAGCAGTTGGGCATTTTTTATTTTTTTTAGCTGCCCCTGATCTCACCTCTGTTATCTTATCAGTACGTGCATACGTTTATAGTCCTTTCCAGGCAGTTGGGTTTAGAAGCATTTTTTGGAAAGCAAAAAAATGCATTCAGGACAAGTGTTCAGAGGCATTTGAAACGCCAAACGCCTGTAACAGCTAACAGCTTGTAAGGCTTCATGTACACGGGACGTTTTTCCAACCTGAACGATTTGACTTGACAGATAGTAACCCACGTTTAAAACATGCGTTTTGCTGTGTTTACATGCCGCGTTTAGCGTCATTTTGAGTTTGGCGTCTGAAACGTCGGAAACTTCGGCGTCTGAACCCATTTTTTTGCTTTCGAAGAAACGTTGTTAAAACACAACTGCCTAAAAACAGCAATAAACGAGACTGTGTACATGGTCACATCTGAACGTACGTTTAGCAGCGTCCTGTGTACATGGGGCCTTAGGGTCACAGGAGTGCAATTAGTTTTGCACTCCTGTGGCCCATTTTCAGCAGAGAGCGGTCTGAAGTCCGCTCTCTGCTGAGGTCACTGGAATCAGTCCAGGCACCGCATCATCACGACAATAAAGTCTGGATCCGCCAAGTGCCTGGACTGACACTTGTCTCAGCCTCTCAGCGAGCCGCTGAGATGGCCGAACCCCGCCCCTCCACACCTCAGCGCTCCAGTGAGCGTGGAGGAGCAGAGCGGAGAGATGCTGATTGACAGTCAGCAGCTCTCTGCTCTGGGATCTTGAGAACTGAGCCAGCAATTTTCGATCGCTCAGTTTTCAGTGCAGAGGCACCGGGGAACAAATGCTGCATCCACCTTGGTAAGTATAGATGGGCTAAAAAAGCTAAACCCATACAAATCTTTTAAATAAATGGTAATACACTATGTATGGCCTCCTTGGTTTTGTTTCATGGTGGCCTAGAGACTGATAATTTGGTATGGTATTGAGCAGTAAGAGCAAAGGAGAGTGGGGGAGAGGAGTGTACCCTGCGACACTCTTAAGGCCCGTACACTCGATCAGAAAATCGGACGAAAAATACCGCTTTTGAAGCAATCGTACGATAATCTGATCGTTAGTACATAACTTTCGAGAGCCGACCACGACAGTTCAAGTCTGATATTATACAATGCGACAAGCACCAAAAATGTTCTCATAATACCAGAGCGTACGATTTTCATTTAAATCAGTACAGTTTAGTCCGAAAATACAATACATCACTTCCAAGTTTTTGTTCTGACGTACGAGAATTTGTGTAATTTTAGTAACGATATTCATTTTCGATATGAGCTTAGCATGCAAAAAACAAAAACGGCTGATCATTCATCCGATAATCTCATCGTGTGTACCAGGCAATACTCAACGAAAGGGTTGCGTGCAACCTCACCGGGGGAGAGAGGCATGGTGGAATTATATAGGAGAAAGTATTTGGGACATGGGAAATGGAGAATTAAGCACTTGAACTGTGTGTGAGTTGTGCACAGAAGCAACTTGCACTAAGTGTGAATTGTTTACAAGCACTGAGAACATATGTTAAAAAATGGAGCGCCTAGCATTATAATTGTAAATTTGTTGTTTATACGGTATGATACAGCAAAATTGGGGAAAAATCTGTATGATTTACGTTTTATAAAATTTGGCATATGCATTTATTTTTATGAGGCACTGTGTATACAGTATAGGGGACTTGTATAATAACACAAAGGAAGGTTTATTATTATTTGGCATTCATACATGCACGATATGTTTAATAGGTTGCACAATTTGGTCCATATTAGTTTTAGTAAGGAGTTTTAGAGTGCTGCACCTTTAAAATTTGGGATTTTGCAGTTGATATTATAGCTCTTACGGGCTATAAATTGGGTGTGCAGCAGCTTAGAGTCATTCAATTTTTTTACATATAATTAACACCATAATTGAGTGCAGAGCAATTCCTCTTTGTGCCATAATGTGCCGCAATATTGCACCGCACACCAACACATTATGACAGACTTACCTTTCCAACAGAGCCCTTCAGTGCTGAGCTGCCACTGCTCCTGCACTACCATCTTTGCCCAGTCTTACTTCTGCGTTGGCGCTCCCTGGCCATTTAAATTGCTGGACCACGATGATGTCACCCCCACACAAGCATGCAGGAGTCACTATCGTGGCATGGCTTTCAGGGCGCCGCCACTCCGCACAGTGGGCGATTTTCCTGCATACACGTTACTTGCGAGGATGCGGAAATCTGAAGTTTTTTCCATTCAACACGCTCATTGAATGAAAAAACGAAACGTGTAAACCCAGCTAAAATCAACAACTCCAGGTGCCTGTGCAGCCTTGAAGCTGCTGGTAAGGGCTCTACAGCTGATTGTATGCTTGTCACCAACTCTGCTTTCCTATTCATCTCAATAGAACTTGTAGATGCATTTGTGCCCTGGAGCAAGAGCACTAGGAGGAAACTGAACTTAAAGAGGAACTTCAGTAATTTTTTAAACTTTCCATCTATTAAATCGTCTGCCCTTGTTCTAACTTTGGATAGTAAAACTTTTTTTCTGCCAGTAATTACTTTATGCAGCCCACTTTCTGTTTGTCTGGTAAAAAGCCTAGGCTTATGATGTCATGCACGGCTCTCACTCTGGCGAGAGTTTGCCAGGAAGGAAGGAGGGGGGGGGGGGGGGGAGTCATAAAAGGGCCAATGAGAGCTGCAGAGCTGGAGGAGTGCCTGTGTGTGTCTGTGTAAATCCAGGAAGTGAACAGGCAGCTCCAGCTGCCCTCAGTTAAAATGGCTGCAGCCAGACTTAGTGGAGGGAGATTTCTGCAGCATATTTGGCAAGTACAGAATCACAGTATATATAAAATAATATGCAAAGTGATTGGAGGGAAGCTGCAGAAAGGAAAAGATGTTTCTATTACAGATTATGCGAGCAGACTGCAGTTCCTCTTTAAACACTGTGCAGCAGAAAGTCAAGTGATTTAAGGGAGGACCAGGCAGTATCTGAGGTTCTTGGTATAATAACTAAAGTTGAGGTGGGGGGCATGTAGTATTTTCAAAAGGTATGACTGTACTTCAATACCTCCAAGTATACTAAAAGACAGTTGAAAGAGGACAACTGCTGCTTTGCTCAACCTTTAGGCTGGGTTCACATACAGTATATGCAAATTAGATGTGTTTTTAACCGCATCCAATTAACATAACATGTGAATGTGACCGGCTTTCAATGAAGCCTGTTGACACATGTGCGGGACGAGCGCAGGGCGGTTTTGAAAAAGGTCCTGTACATTTTTGGGTCCGGTGCGAATTCAGGGAAACCCGATTTGCACCTGAACCGGTGAACTGAAACGCAACGGACCGTGCACTGCAAACCGCAGCCGCATATATGTGAAGCCAGCCTTAGAAAAACAAAATCTGGGAATCCTTCACTATGTATTAAAAGTTTAACCATATAAGCTAAACAAACTATTAAAGCTAATCCAAAACCATTCCAGTTTTTAAGGTACTGTAATCTTTCAGATATTTTTCATTAGTAATGAAATTACATTTTTATCTTACAAAAAGAGAAAAACTAGACATTTAAACAAATTGCACTGGTGTAAAGGAGCAGTATGAGTTTTTAAATACAGAGCAAAGTTAGAAGCGGTTTGCTTTTCAGCGATCACTCTCTAGCTGAATTTTCGTACACTCGTATGGCAGGGGGTGGAGATTAGTCTCCAATATGGAGCTCCAAAAACAATAGGCTATTTTAGAAAGCAAAAGTAAAGATTAGCCTGAAAAACACACAGAATGGAACCCAGATATCTGAAGCTTGGTCAACTCTCGAAACCAGGATAAAAAAAATATTTGGACAAAATTTCATATAAGCAGGGATAATATAAATCAAAAATCTGTTTAATCTTATGAAATACACTTTGAAAACTAAATTGAAAATCAAGAATTGCTCATCAAAATTCTAGTACATAATGTCTGTTCTAGCAATAATAAGCTCTCTTTATAAGATATTATTATCTAAGTGTCTACACATAAAATTGAAAGCCCTGGCAGAAAACTATAAATACAGAGTTAAAAAAAATTACAGTTCTGATGAAAAATACTGCTTTTAAAAGATGAACTACAATCAATAAAATACATATAAAAAAGCTTTTTTACCAAATCACTCTCCAATCTTCAAATCAATTTCGTGAAATCCAGGGCACTATACGTCTCCTTGCCCACATCTACTGTGACACTATGCCAAGCTAATTTTCCCTTTGGCTGGGATCCACACGCCATCACCTATCTTGGTATCCAGCTACCGGTAAAACTAGCGCATCCATTTTCTAGAAATTTCCTCCCTATGCTTAAAAGCATCCAACAAGATCTCCAAAAATTGAACCAGGGCCCCTTCTCATGGTTCGGGAGAGGAGCAATTGTGAAAATTAATATCCTTCCCAGACTCCTCTATCTCTTACAGACTTTACCAATTGAAATTTTGTTAACATTTTATTTACACATATAAACAGATATGCAAAAACTTCATCTGGGCCTCCAAACACCCTCGCTTGGGCTGGGATAGACTAGTGATTCCTACACTGAAAAGGAGGAATTGGACTTCCTGATATCCATATGTACTACTGGTGCTACATCGTAGTAATCATGGCCCTATCCCAACGTTTGAGACATGTTGCTGCCATCAATTTCTAAAAAAAATTTGTTTAATCGCTAGCCGCCCGCTTATCGTCAAACGACGGTGGGACGGTGCAGCTCTCGTTTTGGGTGGACGTCATATGACGGCACCCAGAATGGCCGCGCTCGTGGCCCGATCTCTAAAGAGTCGATCACGCAGCTCTTTAACCATGTGATCGGCTGTGTCCAATCACAGCCGGTCACAAGTAAAACACTGAAGTGACGGTGATCGGCTCTCATCGCCTCACACTGACAGAGTGTGTGGCGAGGAGAGCTGATCAGCGGCATCTCCTCGCAGGGAACACATGGACATGTAATCGGGGCACGGATCTCCACAATTGCATACTTAATTGTGGACAATTGCTTCAACACGAGATTGCTGAGCAATCGGAACACGAGACAAAGCTAGAAGTAAAATACACAAATCTACATTCAATTGCAGTCAGTTTCTGCTTTTATGATGAAGGATCGCCAGGATATATAGTGATATGTGTAATATCACTATACACTGTATATGAACTTATTGGTCAAGAGTCAGAGGAGGTATAGTATCACTAGACATCGTAATTTCTAGTTCTGGGATAGATTTAAATTACAGTTCAGCTGCCTCCAACTTTCATCAGGACATTAGAATTAAAACGTACCTGAACCACAACTGTAGAATTCACTGATGAGCTGAAATGCTTGACTGTATTGAAAATGAAGACTGTCCATTCTCTCAATACGTATTCGGTCATCATCTCGTAAACTAAAGCAAAATAAACAAATATATAAAATATCAGTATTTGCTTAATGGAGTTTTATGGTCACAGGGTACACTTACATTTTATAACATCAGCATTGTAATAACAACGCAAACAATAGTTATATTTGACAATCCAATATAAGCCGATTTGAAAAATCTCCATTCCATGTTGTGAGTGCTGCCTGTTTGCTGGCCATCTCTTTATGCAACTTCCTGGGTTCCTTGTATACTTTGCAGCGTCTCCTGTGAGGTTTCATTTAAATTTCTAAGATGGTACCCTGGTACCTTGCTGCCTGCAACCAGTGATTCCTGCATGGACTCCGTCTCCTGAAACTCCTCCTCTCAGCACCTCTGTAGTTCTGAAGGCAGGTGTTCTGTCGGAAAGCCGTTCTGTCGTGGCCATCTTGGTACACCCCGCACTAAGCCTACAGTCTGAAGTCGCAAAGTGGACATCTTTTTACACACATTTAAATCTTGCATTTCACACTTATTTTTTACCAATAAACTGAGCTTATATAGTCAAATACAGTATTTTGAAATCCGTGACACTGTTTTGATGAATTTTAAAATCACCAGCAAGCCTGCTGATCTCACAGGTTTGCTAATCTGACAGAACACTGCTGCTTTTAATCCAGCTTGCCGGATTTCAAAATCCTGTATTTCACGATATAAGCTCAGTTTACTGGTAAAAATAAGTGTGAAATGCAAGGCTTCAGTGGGTGTAAAAAGATGTCCGCTGCCTTCTGACTGTAGGCTTTGCAGGCGAGTGCGGGTGTACCAAGATGGCCGTGACAGAACGTCACTTCCGTTGCATTTTCTGAAGGGTAGCGGCTTTCTGACAGGACACAGCAGTGCCTACTCACAGGGCACAGTGAATACATGTCACGGAATTCAAAGCAACAAAAACGTGGGATTATTCACAAAGTAAATTTACAAACTTCAAGATTGTTCCAACTGCTTCAGATCCACGCTATAGCCGAATGACGGCTACAGCATAGACCTACTTTGCCGGGAGTATGTCAATAGACATCCTGCCGTGCCCGAGTGGCCTGCTCTGTGATCAGCGAGTCTATGAGACTCGGCTGATCAAGACTCTGGTCCGGCCGCACCTGGAGTATTCTGTCCAGTTCTGGGCACCTGTCCGCAGGAAGGATGTACTGGAAATGGAGCGAGTACAAAGAAGGGCAACAAAGCTAATAAAGGGTCTGGAGGATATTAGTTATGAGGAAAGGTTGCGAGCACTGAACTTATTCTCTCAGAAGAAGAGACGCTTGAGAGGGGATATGATTTCAAATTTATAAATACCGTACTGGTGACCCTACAATGGAAATAAAACTTTTTTGCGGAAGGGAGTTTAACAAGACTCGTGGTCCCTCATTAACCCCTTGCCGACCAGCACACGACGATATACGTTGGCACAATGGCACGGCTGGGCAAATGGGCGTACAGGTACTTTCCCTTTAAGAAGCAGCATTGTGGGCGCCGCGTGCTCCATGACCATGGGTCCCGCGGACTCCTTGTCCGCCGGGGGCCCGCGATCATGTCACGGAGCGGAAGAACGGGGAGATGCCTTTGTAAACAAGGCAATTAGTGCGCTTAACCACTACGCGCCCGCGCTATACCCGAAAGACGGCTGCAGCGCGGACGCTCCCTGCAGGGAGGACGTCCCTGGACGTCCTGCTGTTTACTTCCCTAATGCGCGCTCCTGAGAGCGCGCATCGGGGAAGTTCTGTGCTGGCCGTGTCCGTCGGACACAGCCAGTCACAGATCGCTGTAAACGGCCAATCACAGCGGCCGTTTACAGCGAGATCGGCGTGTCCAATGAGAGATGATCTCATATGTAAACATATGAGATCATCTCTCAGCGCCGCTCTCCCTCCTCACACAGACAGCGTGTGAGGAGAGAGAGATGAACGGCTGCAGCGGCCGTAAGTTAGAAAAAAAAAAACGAAATGTGCCATCTGTCCCCGCTGCCATCTGTCCCCAGTGCCACCTGTCCCAAGTGCCACCTGTCCCAAGTGCCATCTGCCAGTGCCACCTGTCCCCAGTGCCACCTGTCCCCAGTGCCATGTATAAGTGCCATCTGTCATCAGTGCCACGTGTCATCAGTGCCATATCAGTGTCACGTGTCATCAGTGCCACGTATCAGTGCCATCTGTCATCAGTGCCACCTGTTATCAGTGTCACGTGTCATCAATGCCACGTATCAGTGCCATCTGTCATCAGTGCCACATATTAGTGCCATCTCTCATCAGTGCCACGTATCAGTGCCATCTGTCATCAGTGCCACCTGTCAGTGTCACGTGCCATCTGTCAGCAGTGTCACGTGTCAGCAGTGGCATGTATCGGTGCCATCTGTCATCAGTGCCACATATTAGTGCCATCTCTCATCAGTGCCACGTATCGGTGCCATCTGTCATCAGTGCCACATATTAGTGCCATCTCTCATGATATCAGTGCCACGTATAAGTGCCATCTGTCACCAGTGCAACATATTAGTGCCATCTGTCAGTGTCACGTGTCATCAGTGCCCCGTATTAATAATTCATTTTGCAAAGAATTGTGGGAAAAAAATTACAACATCAAAAAGCTCACCATGCCTCTTACTAAATACCTTGGAATATCTACTTTCAAAAAAGGGGTCATTTGGGGGGTATTTGCACTTTCCTGGCTTGTTAGGGTCACAAGAAAGGATAGGTCACCAGTACATCAGATGTGATCAATTTTGTATGATTCGCACCACAGTTTGTAGAGTCTGTAACTTTCACAAAGACCAATTAATATCCACTAATTTGGGTTATTTTTACCAAAGATATGTAGCAGTATAAATTGTGGCCAAAATTTATGAAGAAAAATTAATAATTTGCTAAATTTTATCACAGAAACAAAGAAAAATGCGTCTTTTTTTTTTTTTTATAGCGCAAATAAAAAACCCAGAGGTGATCAAATACTACCAAAGAAAGCTCTATTTGTGGGGAAAAAAGGACAAAAAATTAATTTGGGTACAGTATTGCATGACTGAGTAATTGTCATTCAAAGTGAGAGAGCACCGAAAGCTGAAAATTGGTCTGGGCAGGAAGGGTGTTTAAGTGCCCAGTAAGCAAGTGGTTAATCAACCTTAAAATAAATAAATTAGTAAATCTTCTTGCGAGTTCCTGTGTTTAAATAAATATAAAGTGCAATTGTGTTTCCTGGAACATCTTGTTCCTATAGGATAAATAATTTGCTTAAACGGTGAGAACTTTTAAGTGAATATAAATATATAAATAATTCCAAGTCTGTGTTTAAAAACCTCTAGAATATAAATACGTGATTGAGCAGAAAATACGTTAAAACATGTGAAAATCAATCTACTGAGATTTGGTTGCTTAGTCCACATACACCAGCCAATCTCCCTAAACGATTGGTCAGGTGTTTAAAAGGACAAAGGCAAACCTATATCAGACTTTGTGGGCTGCGCGCCCTGCTTCTCCTCAATGTGCTGTTACTAGGCTCCTTTCTCCCCACGCGTATCGTCACAGTCACGTGACTTTTTCAAAAGGAGGCATCATTGAGGAGAAGCAGGGCGCGCAGCCCACAAAGTCTGACTGTGTTTAACAGCTACCACATTAGAAAGCGCTGGGTGCATGTGAGTAGTTAGAAGCCCACACTCACCCCACACCTTTTACACAGCGCTGTGCAATGGTATGTCTGTCTTTTGTTTTTTTTCTATGTGGATCGGAAATCTGACAGGAGGCAAAGGAAATATCCCTAATTGAAGGATTGCAGCACATGAATTCCCACACATAAGGAAAAAGGGAAGTGTTTCATTGTTTCATTTCCAGATTTTTGCTATAAGGATTTAAACAGCTGAATGTGATCAGATATATTACATGCAGAAAACCCTCTGCTGTTGCATATATATCTGCTAGTGGATTATATCAGGAGGATAGTGTGGTTTGCCTTTTTCCTTCAATATTAAACACCTGACCAATCGTTTGGGGAGATTGGCTGGTGTATGTGGACTAAGCAACCGAACCTCAGTATATTTATTCACATGTGTTAACGTATTTTCTGCTCAATCACGCATTTATATTCTAGAGGTTTTTAAACACAGACTTGGAATTATTTATATATTTATATTCACTTAAAAGTTCTCACCGTTTAAGCAAATTATTTATCCTATAGGAACAAGATGTTCCAGGAAACACAATTGCACTTTATATTTATTTAAACACAGGAACTCGCAAGAAGATTTACTCATTTATTTATTTTAAGGTTGATTAAGCGCACTCCAATTGTCTACAGTATTGTACACTTTATTTCATGATATTTTAAGTGTGGGAGCACTTTATTTTTGGTTGCATCTACATCATTTGGTTATCTTAAAATATTATATATATTTATTTATTTATATTTTTTGGGTTATTTTGGATTTTATAATACATATCAGCGCTTTAGTAATTGTATTTCACTAACTTTTGTAAACAAGGCATTTCCCCATTCTGCCTTGTGACACTGCTCCCTGTCATCGGGAGTAGTGATCGCTGTCATGCGAGTAGTAGTCCATCCCCCCCAGTTAGAATCACTCCCTAGGACACACTTAACCCCTGATCGCCCCCTAGTGTTTAACCCCTTCCCTGCCAGTGTCATTTACACAGTAATCAGTGCATTTTTGTAGCACTGATCGCTGTATAAATGACAATGGTCCCAAAATAGTGTGCCATATGTCCACCATAATGTCACAGTCATGATAAAAAAAAAAATAATAAATAATAATCGCAGATCGCCGCCATTACTAATAAAAAAAATTTATAATAAAAATATCATAAAACTATCCCCTATTTTATAGACGCTATAACTTTTGCACAAACCAATCAATATACGCTTAATGCGATTTTTAAAAAAAATATGTAGAAGAATACATATTGGCCTAAACTGAGGAAAAATAATGTTTTTTTTTTTTTATATATTTTTGGGGGATATTTAATATAGCAAAAAGTAAAAAAATGTTTTTTTTTTTTTTTTTTTTACAAAATTGTCGCAATTTTTTTTGTTTATAGCGCAAAAAATAAAAACCACAGAGGTGATCAAATACCACCAAAAGAAAGCTCTATTTGTGGGGGGAAAAAAGACGTTGATTTTGTTTGGGTGCAATGTTGCACGACCATGCAATCGTCAGTTAAAACCAACGCAGTGCCGAATTGCAAAAAGTGTTCTGGTCAGGAAGGGGGTAAATCCTTCTGGGGCTGAAGTGGTTAAAATTTGATGAAAAGAGGTTTAACCTTAAACTACGTAGAAGATTGTTTACTGCAAGAGCGGCAAGGATGTGGAATTCCCTTCCAAAGGCGGTGGTCTCAGCGGGGAGCATCAATAGTTTCAAGAAACTATTAGATAAGCACCTGAACGACCGCAACATACAGGGATATACAATGTAATACTGACATAGAATCACACACATAGGTTGGACTTGATGGACTTGTGTCTTTTTTCAACCTCACCTACTATGCAACTATGTAACGGCACATCGACCATTACCATTCAACTAGCATTTTTAAAAAGAGCAAGTGCAGCCTGCACACATTTCTCTCACAAGAGGTTCTCTTTTCTTTAATTATTATGAATATTGGTACTAATTGGAAGCTATGTACATTTACCTCATGTAGGCAGTAGTTGCTATTTAATGTGAAATGACTGAGATTCAGAAAGAGCATTTTAGCACCGCTGTATGAATTTTACAAAAGGTCAAAGAAGGGCAGACTACATAGATGCATTGTGTGTATTAACACTTCATTGTGACAGACTTTTTCTAATTTACAGCTCGACTCTACACAGTATATCAGCTTTCAGGCAGGAATTTATTTTACACAGTAATGTGATGCATATTTGAAGGAAGGTGTTTATATAAATCACCATTATGCCAACCATGACTAGAACAATTTACACGGAAGTAATAAAGCTTCAATGATGATTTGTGATAACTGGACTTTGAATGGGCGATTAAAGCAATTAACCACTTGCCTACCGGGCCAGTTCTGACACTTCTCACATACATGTAAAAATATAATTTTTTTTGCTATAAAATTTCTTAGAACCCCCAAACATTACATATATTTTTTAGCAGAGGCCCTATAGAATAAAAAACGATGGGTGTTGTACTTTTTTATTTTTGTATTTGCGCATCGGCTTTTCAAATGCAATGTTTTTTGCAATGCCATTCGTTTTGCGCTCCTGGGACCCATTTTTAGCAGACTGAAGTCCGCTCTCTGCTGACGTCACTGAGTCATCCTGACCCACGGAGTCTGGATCCGCCAGGTGTCTGGACTGATGGGCATCTTAGCGGACCTTCAGACATTTTTTCTACTTTCCATCTATTAAAATTATCTGCCCTTGTTGTTTTAACTTTTGTGGTAGTGTGGTACCCCACCAGCAGAATGATGCAGGATTCTCAACCAGGCAGGTTGAGGGGCTTCAGGGTATTTGCTTATTTGGGAGGAAACTGGCTTTTCAGTTTCCTTATTGTTTATTAAAATCCACTTTGGGACCTGGAGCCCGGGGATTTTGTAGCGATCCGAGTGGGATGAAATCCCCAGTCCGGGATCCGGGTTTTGAGATCCACCAGCACACTGACTGGTCAGGTGTGTGCTGGGCTATTTGTAGACACCTGACCATGGTTCTGGGCTCCACCCTCCCGAGGAGTCCAGGCAAGCAAGGGAGAAGTGTGCATGTCTGCACGATTCTGTCTGTCTGTCAGAGCATACAGAGGGTCCAAGCCTGTGGGCTGGAACAGCTAGGAAGCTGGAAGAGTACTGGAGGTACCGAGTGTACAGGAACTCTATTATAGAGCTGAGGGCTGAAGCATAAGCCTGAGCAGCAGTGCTGCTAAAGAGAGCCAGGTGGCTTGGTATTTTCTGTCCAACTTTACAGTGTTTGCTGTGGGAAGCTGAAACCCCTGTGTGGGCAACCCTTTTGTTATTGGTTATTATTTTCTTTTTCTTTCTTTTAATAAAAGTGGGCCAACAAACCCTTAAATGGCATGACTGGCGTAGACTCTGCTCACTGGTGTGCTCTACACAGAAGCTAAAGAACCCCCAATATTACACTTTGGATAGCAAAAAACAGTAAATACCTTATACAGCCCACTTCCGGTTTCTTGTCTGGTAAAGCCTAGGCTTATTACATCACTCTTGTGAGAGTTTGCCAGGAAGGGGAGGAGGCTTAATCATAAGAGGGCCAATGAGAGCTGCAGGGCTGCAGAGCTGGAGAGCTGGAACTGTGTGTCTGCGTAAATTCAGGAAGTGAACAGGCAGCAGATTCAGCTGCCCACAGTTAAAATGGCTGCAGCCAAACTCAGTGGAGGGAGATTCCTGCAGCATATTTGGCAAGTACAGATTCACAGTATATATAAAATATGCAAAGTGGTTGGAGGGAAGCTTCAGAATGGAAAAGATGTTTTTATTACAAATTATGTGAGCAGACTGCAGGTCCGCTAATGAACTTTATTGCACACAAACAAAATACGCATTTTCTTTTAGATAAAATATAAAAGATGAAGTTACGCCAAGTAAATAGATACGTGTCATGCTTTAAAGCTACAGTACCTAAAATTCTCCATAGGTGGCGCTTTAAATGCCTTTACAGATCAGTTTAAAGTTACACAGGACTGGCACCGGCTCTAACGTTCGTGACGATACCTCACAAGTGTGGTGTGATCACCGTTTACATATGCGTGCAGGATTTATGTATGCGTAATGTGCATGTGAGGGGGGGGGGGGTGCTTTACATTTTTTTTTTTTTATCTAAAACTTTTAATTTTACACTGTCCCTTTAATTTTTATATATTAATTTTATTGCAATAACATAGGATGAACAACATCCCTTGTGACAGCATGGGCCATGACAGGTTCTCTTCATGGAGAGATCTGGTGTTTACAAGACCCCAAATCTCTCCTCTTACCTCCAATGCAGCCGATCAGACAATGATCCTTCTGATCGGCTGCTTTCCTGGCTGCTAACGGCCAGGTAAACAAAGAGCCAAAACCGGAAGTGACGAAATCCTTGGTCGCTTCCGTGGTCACAGACAGGGGGGGAACAACGTTAGAAGTGTTCAGCCACTCAAATCACTTCTGCTTTAAACGGGATCATAAATTTTGCTACCGGGATGATACCTGTAGCAGCAAGCACCCTCCTGGTATAGCCACTTCAACTGAAGGATGTCCTTGGACGTCCTATGGGCGGGAAGTGGTTGATGCTCAACTCCAGCCAAAAAATGTTTTCCCATGTTGGAAAGAGTGGGATAAAACCCGTTAGATGTTGGGGCAGGAAGAGATGGGAAATCTCTCCAGTGGGAATAAACAAATGCAGGATGTTAGACACGATCATACTGTCTACATACCATAAAAAAACATCTAGGTTTGTTGGCAATCATGTAGTGTTGTGTATGGAAAGGTCTTCTATGGAGTAGGGCTTGGGAACCAAAGAGAAAGCATAATGTAGAACTCAGATAATTATAGTGAAAAGTGACCAAAGGAACCAAAAAGTCTTTCAATGCATAAGTGCATAGAGCCAGTGGTTTTGGGTGTACAGTTGTCCACAGGGCTTCACAGAATGATTTGATTGGTTCAGCCCACAAAAGAAAAACAAGGAATAATCTCTTTGGTGATGGGATATGTGATTGAATAAGATATGGGAATACCTTTCTATTTTAGGGACAGTTTATCATGCGACAAACTGGATCACTGGATTTTTTTTTAGATTATTTAACCCTTTCGCTGCCAGAGAGGTTTTTGCACACTTTTAAAAAGATTATAAAGCTCATCTCCGGGCCAAAAAAAGTTTTCCCTTGCAATAGGACTGTGCCTGTACTGCAAGGGTCAACAGCTCGTTCAGTCCAGAGAAAGCTTTATACTCGCCTAATCCTCTGCTCCACCGGCAAATGGCCCTCCCACATGAACCAGAGGTGGAATTTTCCTGGTGTCCTCACGCCCAGAGCAGGTCTATGGAGCTTGATGATGTCAGAAACAGTCCAATTGCGCAAGACAGCTAGAACCTCGGGGTGCAGGGACCAGACTTATTGCAGGGAGAAACAGGTAAGCATATCTCCTTCCTCCTCTCCTAGACAAAAACAAGCAACTAATGCCGTGTACACACGATTGGACTTTCCGCCAACAAAACTGTGGATTTTTTGTTTGAAGGTTGTTGGCTCAAACTTGTCTTGCATACACACGGCCACACAAAAGTTGGCCAACAATTTTGAACGTGGGAACGCGGTACAAGATGTACGACGAGCCGAGAAAAAGGAAGTTCAATAGCCAGTGCGGCTCCTTCTGCTTGATTCCGAGTATGCGTGAACTGTTTGTGTACACACGAAACCGAAATTCCGACAACAAAGTTTTGTTGGCGGAAAATTTGAGAACCTGCTAGCCAACATTTGTTGGCGGAAAGTCAGACAGTAAATGTTCGATGGAGCGTACACAGGGTCAGACTTTCCGACAACAAGCTCACATCCAACATTTACTGTCGGAAAATCCGACCGTGTGTACGTGGCATAACCCTTGCAGTGCAGGCACAGCCCTGCTGCAGGGGGAAAAACTTTTTTTTGCCTAGAATTTAGCTTTAATCCAGGAGATTATTTAAAACCTTGCAGAGCCCTTGAAGAACAAAATGGTGATAGTTCCAATTTTTTATGCCACACAAAGTTTGCAGAACAGTTTATCAAGTAAAAAAAAACAAAAGTTTATCAAAAAAAAAAAATACACTAATGGTAATTTTAGGGCACACAATTCCAATATATTTTATTACAAGATCTTTTGCACCAAGTAGATAGATATCCAACATTATGTTAAATTTGTGCAAGCCTGATAGTCGCTGGTTTCAAGCCTCTCCACCCAGTGACACCTGACCTGTGGGTTAGCAGAGCTTGAGATGATCGCAGGGGGAAGAGGGTTCACTCCGCGGAGGTCACAGAAAGCAATCAAATGTCTGTACAGCCACTGGATCACTTTTGTTAGAAAGCCAACAGTCAGCTTGTAACATGTCCATGCATTCCCAGTGGATTGTGTGTAAACATGCGGGTACTGCTATAACACATATGGAGGTGGCAGTATAAGGGTTAATCATTTCTCACCATAACCTTCAGGGTTATACTTTCCTGCAAGAGCTGTATGAGGTTTGGAATAAATGGCTCTGTAACATTAGGCTGTATCTGTTATACACCATTTGTTCTAGATGAACACTTCGCTATGGGGTGTAAAGGAATTATTTTCATGGCCTCGCCCATCGAAGGAATAATCCCTGTAATTCCAAATAATCATGTGAATCCCTTTAATTCCAAAAGGGCTCTACGGCATCTCACTTTAACATATTTTATTACAGATTTCCATTTTTTTTACATTGAAGAAATCAGACAGAGTTGTTTCCCTTTCTGCGGCTAAGAGTTAAGGGGCAGCATAATGCCCTGTGCTATTATAGTAAGAAAAAAAAAAACACACCACCATCAATAATTCTTATTTGACTTGCTAGGCGACAGGAGAAAAAATATATATTCCCTCTCCTATGAGGTCTGTACTGAGCGTTATATGATCTCGCTGCCATTTTGGACTATTTCACAGCAGAAACTATTGTGACTTCCCTAAAGATTACCACTTGTTAGCAGCTTGTAGTAAATACTGTATATAATATTCACCTGTGATATTGAATAAATATTAAATCAAAAGACAAAAAAAAAACACACTTTTAAAAAAATGTATTCTGTAATCTTAAAGCAGAGGTTCACACAAAAATGGAACCTCCACTTTTCGGAAACCCCCCCCCCTCCGGTGTCACATCTGGCACCTTTCGGGGGGGGAGGGGGGTGCAGATACCTGTAAAATACAGGTATTTGCACCCATTTCCGGGCGGGAGTCTACGCCTCCCCCCGATGTCTGCTGGGAAACACACAGGTCCCAGAGACAGCAGGGACCATCCGGATTGCGCAGTGCGACTCGCGCATGTGCAGTAGGGAACCAGGAAGTGAAGCCGCAAGGCTTCACTTCCTGATTCCCTTACCAAAGATGGCGGCGGCAGCACCAGAGAGCCGAGTGACAGATCGGATTCGGGTGCCGACATCGCGGGCGCCCTGGACAGGTGAGTGTCCATAATTTAAAAGTCAGCAGCTGCAGTATTTGTAGCTGCTGACTTCTAAAAAAATACATTTTGGCGGACCTCTGCTTTAATTAGTATTAAACCCAAAAGCAAACATTTATTATATTGCAGCTTACCAATTCTTAGATCTGGCAGTTGCATTGGTTTTCTTTTTCAGGCTCTCTTATTTTCATCTGGTGATCCAGCCAATATGTGTTTTTCAAAAGAACAAACTCACTTGCAGTTGCACAGATTTAGTTACATAGTTACATAGTAGGCGAGGCCGAAAAAAAAAGACACCTATGTGTGTGATTAAATGTCAGTATTACATTGTATATCCCTGTATGTTGGGGTCGTTCAGG
This sequence comes from Lithobates sylvaticus, assembly GCA_028564925.1. Lineage (NCBI taxonomy): Eukaryota > Metazoa > Chordata > Amphibia > Anura > Ranidae > Lithobates > Lithobates sylvaticus. Next base: position 125,809,506 of record CM053026.1, read on the forward strand.
TGCTTATCTAATAGTTTCTTGAAATTATCGATGCCCCCCTTTATCGATGCCCCCCGCTGAGGCCACCGCCTGTGGAAGGGAATTACACATCCTCACCGCTCTTACAGTAAAGAACCCTCTAGGCAGTTTAAGGTAAAACCACTTTTCCTCTAATTTTAGTGAATGGCCACGTGTCTTATTAAATTCCCTTTCGCTGAAAAGTTTTATCCCTATTGTGGGGTCACCAGTCCGGTATTTGTACATTGAAATCATTTACCACTCTCGGGGTGCTTACAATGATCAGCATTTATTTATGTTAAACCTTTATCCCAAAAGGAAAACAACCTTTGCTGTAAACTGGTCTTAAAGTGTTAGTTGGAGCTTGGCTTCAATTTGTTGGTGTATTTAAATCTGCCAGTACACTACCCTTCCCTCAGACTGATCAAAATTGAGCTCTTTGGCAATAACTCGACTCGCCGTGTTTGAAAGAAGAAAAACGTTGACTATGACCCTAAGAACAACATCCAGGGTCCGTAAAGAAGAGTAGAACAAAATCCCTCCTAAGAGGTGTGTAAAACTGATCACTAACTACAAGTAACGTCTTGTTTTGCTTGGGGGATCAAATACTTATTTTACTCACTGAACTGCAACTTAAGTTATAGCATTTGTTTTATGTGTTTTTTCTGGATTTTTGGTTGATATTTTTTGTCATGATTATTTAAAATACACCTATGTAATTATTTTCCCCACTGTACACACACACACACAATCTCCCTGCCTGCTCACTATCCGACTAACTTCTCTGCCTTCACCCTTACACACCCTCTCCTTGGAAGTGTCCCATCCCTTCTCTTCCATGTTTTCCTGCCTCCTCTTTTACTTTCTTTTTTTTTCACCATCCCGCTGCCTTACCATTCTGCTGGCTTTGCATGTCAACCATATTGTGCAATGCCTTCTCTTTTCAACTAAGTGATTTCCCTGTGGTCAGGAAAACTGTATACTTTGGCATTTCCCTTGCTCTATGATACTTTAGTGTAACCTTTACGGTTTTGTCAACGACTGCTTAGATCACCACTTAAACCAGCTCTCTGTAGCTGTGGCACTTATTTACTTGTCGGTATAACCTGGATCATACTAATGTATCACCTACTCCCTGTTCTGTGCTTTGAGCCATTCCTGATGTGTATACGGTGTTCTTTTTTTATCTCTGCATTGTGATGCATGCACAAAATAAAGAAGGCACAGGGACTGGTTAGAAACCGAGATAAGGAATTAACTACCGACTTGTCAAAAGCCCCAATTTATACATTAATCCCAACCCGTTTCGTCTTTTTAGGCTCTGTGTTTTTTGGAAAGGAGGAGTGCATTTAAAACAACTAGTGGGACACATGAGTGAACTACAATGCTTATATTCTTGAATAACGGAAATTCTTCTTTAACAGAACAAATGATAAATGGGTTCAGAATTATGATTGTTTTACACTTTTTCGTTTCAGCCATGTAAATCCAACCCAATGAAAAGACCTGTTAGCTGTCAGGGCCTCTGGTTTGACGTATGCCATTTCTTTAGAGACTATTCAGAAGCACAGGTCTGTATATAAGGTGGCTTCATTAAAAAGTCATCTCCTGGTTGTTTGCTTCTGCATAGAAAATGGCTTTGTCATCATCTATTATAAGCTATCTATCCATATCACCTGAAAGGGACTGACCAAGTGAAAACACATTTCTATTTGCATCCTTTAGGTTTCAATTAGGATCCAAACTCCCGTACATACAGTATGTACAAATAGTTAATATATTCACAGAGCAATCTATTTCTGTACTAAATTTTCTAGACGCACATCACTGTCAATCTAACATGTCTAAAGCTATGGGGTGAAAGGGAAGGATCCGAGCATACCGGAGTGAAAGCACAATAAGGGCACCCACATTGCACAGTAAGTTGCAGAACATAAGACTATTGAAATATTTTGTTCCATCTACATTTCATCCAGACAAATTCTCTATGTGATGTTACAAGCCACCAATGTGTTTTACGAGGAGCTGGTAGGTCACGACTAATGGCCACACACAACTAATGAGGGTCAAGGCAACAGAGAGTTAGCGCATCTCTGGCGAGAAGTCTTTCAAAGATTTTTTTTTAGTAAACAGACAAGTTTGATGATTATTCCGTCTGTTTTCATTTTTCATTAACGCTGAAAACATCCAGTGGGAGCGCATCGAAGGCCCAAAACTCAAGTAACAAGGTCTAGATCAGATAGAAAGGCTAAAAGGCACCAAGTACATTTAGAATAACTTTAATGTTTGACTTGGTATCAACACTGAACAAATTAAAATCATAATATTGAGTAATTGCTTAGCAGAAATGATTAGTAAGACCATACAATTGAGGGACAACAGAGTAAGTATGAGCAAATCCCAGAAGCCAAGCTGTCTTGGGGGGGTGGAACACACGGAAGGTATATAATGGCAAGGCGTGCTGGGGGGGGGGGGGGTTATTATTGATGCTGGCTGCTGGGGGGGGGATCTATTGTAGCTGGGGGATCTAATGTTGAAGCAGGATCTATTGTTGCTGGGGAGGTACACTGTTAGTGGTGAGGAATCTTATGTTGCTCAGGTTTAAATTGTTGCCGAGAAGGATCTACTATTGAGGGAAGGGTCTAAGTTGGATGGCTGCTAGCGGGCGTATAATTCTGGCTAATGTTTAGATTTATTGGTGCTGGGGTGAAGTTATGGTTGCTGGGGGTTTATTTCGTTGCAGGGGGTCTATTGTTGCTGACTGTGGGGGATATATTTTACTGCTTTTCTTGTTATCATTAACGTGTAAAAAAGAGAAGAGGAGCCTCTTAGTCTAGCAATATGGTTACATTTAATGAAGGTACAACATTTAGCAACTCACATGGCTGATGATTAAAACAGACACATCCAAGTATACAGGCATCTGGGGTAAGGCTGTCCACAGACCGTCCTCTGCACCTCCGGCTCTCACCGCTGTCAGTCTGCAATCATGACCGGGAAGACAACCCTAATAGCGAGGCGTGGAGCCAGGGCCGGCCCAAGACATTGTGCTGCCTGGGCTCAAGAATGAAATGCTGATCCCCCACCCCAAAAAATAAATTAACCCCCACATCCATTATTTTATATCATGACAATTAAAGCTAAAATTAAACTTATCAGGGAGTCAGATTTACATGAAACAGTGGTGGTGGTGGGGGGGGGGGGGGGGGTGGTCTGTCCAATGCAGCTGTGGTGGTAAGGGGGGTTCAGACAGAGGCGGCGGTGGTGGGGGGGTTCAGACAGAGGCAGATGTGGTGGTGGGGATGGGATCAATGGTGCTGGCACTTACAGTGTGAGTTGTGCCTCCAGGGATGTCTTTTCCAACATGGGGTCTCTGCTCACAGCAGAAAGCTCCTCCCCCTTCACGCTGTTGGCTGTCAGCTGGCTTTCTCCTACAGGTTCTGCCTCTTGTCCCGACATGGCAATTGTCTGCAGCAATGAGGGGGGGCGGAGAGGATGGGCGGGCAGTCCACTGTGTGGGTATGGGAGTGAGTGCTCTGCTCAGGGCTGGACTGAGACAAAAATTTGTGTCTGGACTTCATCCAGACCGGCATGCTTTACTCCAAACACCTGGTGTTGACACTTCAATCATCCCGGCACCATGGTTTTTATGGTGTCAGGATTATTGAACCGCAATATTTCTATTATCACATTGTAATATATAATGAAATAGTTCAACTCACCATAATGCAGAATCAGTGGGAGCCCTGAGTGTGTCACTTGCCACTGTCTCCTGCCACCAGATGCAGCTTGTTACTTGCCACATCACTTGTCAGCATATGCAGCGTGTCACTTGCCACGTCATCTGCCACTGGGTCGAAGGGGGCCCCATCAGGTAGGCTGTACAGAGCCCCATGATATCAAACAGTCATCAATCAGGAATGATGCAAGACGTGGGAGGTGACACGGTCATCATTTCCGGCTGATGACATCACGTCCGCCCCATTGTGCATTGCACTGTCCCCAGAAAGTAGAAGTACGCACTGATGCTCTACTGGCCCGATCGCTCCCCATAAAATAAGTAGCGGCAGAACGGGCTGGCGAGAGTTTGTCGCTCCTCTGAAAGTGCTGCCCGGGACCCATGGTTCCACCGGGTCCCATGGTCGGGTCAGGCCGGCCCTGCATGGAGCGCGGAGGGATGACTCCGATGGCAGTGTAGAGGACAGTCTATGTGGACAGATTTACCCCGGATGCCTGCAGATGTGCCCGTTTTAATCATCAACCATGTGATTTGCTAAATGTTGTACCTTCATTAAATGTAATCATATTGCTACACTTGGAGGCACCTCTCTTCTCTTTTATACTCAGTTGTGACATGACGTTACTTGTATCTCAAGACATTGCTCGTTTATCAAGTCAACATTTATTAAAAAATGTTGCTTGTCTTGCAAAACGCTCTCAAACCAAGGTTTTACTGTAATAGATTTGACCAGACGAACAGAACGTAGACAGGCAGCTACTAGTGTGTGCTGTGTCTTTAGCTAATGCATAGTTCTCTGGGAATCCTCTGAATACTTTGTAAAAACAAAGAATGCAAATATACAGTACAAAAACTGATTTAAAAAGTTTAAATAAGATCCATCATTAAACTTTTATTTATTTCAACTCACATTCAAATCAGTCCCTTTGTATCTATACTGTGTGGTGGCACAGGTCCCTCCAACCAACATCACTGCTAGTAAGATAGAGTTGTGATTAACAGCTCTAGCAGTAGGGCTCGCTCCAGAGACCAGTCTGCCATTCACACAAATAGATCACACAGGCGGCAGCGTTGTGGCTGTACCCATCCACAGTCAGGCCAATAAACGATGCAGTGCTGTGGGAGCTTTCAGTTTTATGAGTGATCAACTATGTCAGGTTGTGTTATACACAGCACTGGCCCGATATCCTTGATTTCTCATTCATAAACAGTGAAAGCCCAGACAGAGCTACAGAGATCTGTGATTCATGATTCGGGCTGTGGATGCGTACAAGCAGCCCTGATATAGACACAGAGAGAGCAACAGCGCTAAGAGATCTGTCACTGTATGAATGAACAATCAGTGCTGCTTGTTCATTCATAATAGTAAAAGATCATTCAGAGTTGCGACTCTCTGTAAAGTATC
>CM053026.1:125815112-125836502 GCA_028564925.1 Lithobates sylvaticus
GAAAAACTAAATATACAGAATAGCGCACACTTTAGAAAAGTGTCGGCGCTACACACATATATATATATATATATATATATATATATATATATTTATGGTTTAGAGCCCTATGGCCGATACGTGTAAAGATGACATACAGGTTAAACACAAACTTACCAACATGAAATGGACCTGAAAGTGTGCCTTGGTCTATCGTATGGTACACCAAAATAAGGGGGCATACCCTAGATAAGAAATTATGAAATGAGAGTAGCTATGAAATGATGTGAAATGAGTATTCTGTTTGGAGTAAGAATACTTTAGAAATGCCCTAAGAAGGGGAAGGGAGGGTGGGTATCTCGCACAGGAAACCGATAAAGACCGGCAGCCTGTGTGCTGGTTAAATACCCTCCGGGCTCCTCCCATAATTTCAGGCCACCATACTGGCCTTCTTATATATATATATATATATATATATATAGTTATAATCATTACTCTTGGCAAAAAAAAAAAAGTTTTGACTCTTTAACCCTCCCACACCCTCTATAAAAATAGTACGCTCTATAAAAATAGCTGTAGTAGAAGTTATATATAGGGGATGATTTACAATAAATGAAGGAAATACATACTGTAGCTATGGTATAAAGGGCTTGTGCTTAGCTTTAAACCTCGCTGTGTGTTTGCTTCATGTGTTTCTATGCTGTCTTTACACAACGGTAACCTCCCCGTGTTAGGCGGATACAATGCAATCTCCTTAAACTTATTTAACATCTGTCCTCACAGATGTGTGCTGTTACACAAGAGAAACCTCATCATTGTTCTCATGACAGCTAATTTGTAATAGAATTTTAATATGTATTATAATGTATGCAGAGCAATAAGAGGCAACCAACACGCAGCAGTTTCATGTGAATAAGATTCATCAATCACAACACTGTCTGCATGTGAGGTGAACAAGTGCTAACACTTCTGCCAGTGACTGATAAGATGTACACTAATGGGGTTGTTTTGTCATAGTCTGTGTCAGAGAAATCATACATAGAGATCACATGCAGATCTATGTCAAAGCATGGAGTCCTTCCATAGATGGATCTAAATGTATAATTCTAGAGGCGTTTCGAAAGTAAGCATTTTAGACATGTAGGCATAGATAATGGAAATAGTGTCATTTGAGAGTCCTTCCTGTGAACACTGGGGTATTATAAATAACTGACATTTGCAGAAAGCGGAGCAGTCGCCAAAGCAACTGAGTACCTTATTAAACTAGGGGTCCATAAAGTGCAATATAACCACAAAGATCCTCAATGGAAGCGCTGAGAGATTCCAAAAGTCTGTACAGCCACATACTTATAGAATCCCTCAGCACTTTCATTGAGGATCTTTGTGGTTATATTGTTATGCTTGGGCATCCGAATTGGTGCTCACGTTTTAACTCCCAGCTGCGAGGGGTTTTAGTTTTGTTCCACCATTTTATGAACTGAGTATCATTGCATAGTGCCTGAATTGTTTGTTTTGTAATTAAAAAGTGCAATATGGCTCTATCATGGCTATACTGGTGATTGAAAAAAAAAAAAAAAAAAACACTGCACATTTATAAAGCACATCAGTCCAAAACCAACAGGGTGGAATAAAAATGAATGGAAGAGTACAGAACGCCTCCCCCTCTTCTCTTCATCAAAACATAGAGGAGGTTTTCTGTAGCCCACAGAGAAAGCACAATGTACAAAGAACAATGCTGGCTGATACCAGTCATCACACACAGAGAACACAGTAGGTTATCAGCTCACAATATTTATGGCAGAATCAAAATGCTTTCATTGTATTTTTTTTTTATCTGGAAGGAAATCTGAGATAAAATTTTGCAATTTAACCGCTTGCTTACTGGGCACTTAAACCCCCTTCCTGCCCAGACCAATTTTTAGCTTTCAGCGCTGTCACACTTTGAATGACAATTGCGCAGTCATGCTACACTGTACTCAAATGAAATTTTTTCACACAAATGGTCCTTTTTTCGGTGGTATTTAATCACCACTTTTTATTTTTTGCTAAACAAACAAAAAAAGACAGAAATAAAAAAACTAAATTAAAAAAAAAACATGTTTCATAGTTAGTTTTTTATAAAATTTTGCAAACGGGTAATTTTTCACCTTCATTGATATTCGCTGATGAGGCTGCACTCATGGGCTGCACTGATAGGCTGCACTGATAGGCACAGATAAAGCGACACTGATAGGCACCAATAAGACAGCACTGATGGGCCCTGATGGGTGGCACTGATAGGCGCTGATAGATGTCACTGATGGGCATGGATAAGTGGCACTGATGGGCAATGGTAGGTGGCACTGATGGACACTGGTAGGTGGCATTGGTGGGCACTGGTAGGTGGTATTGCTATACAGCACTGGTGATGAGGCACTGATTGGGGACATTTATAGGTGGCACTGTGGGCACTGATAGGTGGCACTGTGGGCACTGATGGGTGATACTATGGGCACTGGTAGGTGGCACTGGTAGGCGGCACTGTTGTGCAGAGGCTCTTCACGATCGGGACTGATGTCCTTCTCACAGCCGCCGGTGATCGACGCTACTAGCGTGAGGAGAAAAAATAGCCGATTACCGGCTCTGTTTACATCACATGTTCAGCTGTCATTGGCTGACAGATGATCACGTTTTAAGGGGTCGGGATACTTCGATCTGTGAACAGCTGAGTCTCATAGACTCGCTGATCACAGAGCGTGCTGCGCGCTCCCTGCAGGGGGCACGCAGGCCGCTCAAGCACGGGAGGACGTCTATGGACGCCCTCCCGGCAAAGTAGGTCCGCACCATAGCCTTTTTTTGGGAGTGGTTAAAGCCATTTTTCCAGTTTAGTTTAAAGCAGAAGTAAACCCATCAATTTAACAGTTTCAAAAATCAGGAATGTAACCGTCATAATGGTTGTGCTTTTAAAACTGTCAAGCCATCCAATGGCTGCTGTCATAACTGATCACATATGCAGAATCATGGCAGTTGAAGATTAAACAGAAGCAAAGATGTCAGCTTCCTTGCCTGAAAATGATAGGAGGGTTTACTTCCAATTTACTCACACACCACAACAGTTACATTCCCAGCACGTACCAGGAAGGTAAATTGTCACATTGGTTGTGCTGTGATGATAGGAGTGTTTACTTCCACTTTAACTGTTTAGCCATGAAACGTCTTCTTTTCAAACTTTCTTAAAGCGGAAGTAAACCCATCGATCTAACAGTTTGAAAAATGGCGGAAATTCTAACTGTCACATTGGTTGTGATCTCAATCAAACTGTCAAACCATCCAATGGCTGGTGTAGTAACTGATCACATGTGCAGCTTCATGGCAGTTAAATATTAAACGGAGGCCAAGATGGCAGCTTCCTTGGCTGAAAACGATAGGAGGGTTTACTTCCACTTTAATTGGGAAAAGATTTAGCTGTGCCACACTTTGTGTAACAAAGTATAGTGGTATACAATGTTATTTTAATTAACAAGAAAATACTCCTGCCCAGTTACAGGAAATATCTACTCAAATGTCTACAGCAAATCTTTCATATTACTTGAAGCATTAGACAGATGTCTGACATTGGTCAGTGTTCAGTAATGCTAATAATGCAGATTGTACAATTCGCACAATAACTGAGCATACAATGGCTGCAGTGTTTTCCTCTGCTGTTAGATGTAGGTGTTTGTGCACTGAATTCCAGACATTCAACCCATATTGAAGTCGCAAAGAAACAAATTCATTCACATACACTTTATCCTAACAGCATTTACTTTCATAGTCTTACATACCTCCCAACCATTCCTGATTCGCCTGTTTGTTGGATGGGGGCCTGTACATTAAAGGAGAAGTACAGCCAAAGCTTGTGTGTTCCGGCATGCTGAGAATGCTAGCTGTCACATTTGCTTGTGCTTTCAACCAAACTGTCAAACCATCAAATGGCTGGAGTCATAACTGATCACATGTGCTGCGTCATAGTTACATAGTCGGTAAGGATGAAAAAAGACACCAGTCCATCCAGCAAAACCTGTGTGTGTGTGTGTGTGCATGTGTTTATGCCAATAGTAAATTGCATATTCCTGTATGTTGTGATTGTTAAGGTGCCCATCTAATAGTTTTTTAAACTATAGACGCTCCATGCTGATGGAGCAGATTGATACCACTGCTTTTGGAAGAGAATTCCACATCCAGTAAAGAACCCTCTATGCAGTTCAATCATATCATTTCCAGAGAGCATAAGTTCAATGCTTGGAGTCTTTCCCCATAGCTGAGATCCTCTAGTCCCTATAATAGGTTTGTTGCCCTTCTCTGAACTCTATCCAGTTGCAGCACAGGCATACTGGACTGCATACTCAAGATGCGGCCAGCAGAGTCTAGTAGAGTGGGAGAGTTATCGTTTTATCTCTGGAGTAAATCGCCTAATGCATGCCAATATTCAGTTTGCTTTGCTTGCAGCAGCTTGGCATTGCATGCCACTGCTGAGCCTATCTTCTATTAGAACCCCCAGTTCCTTTTCCATCCTGGATTCCCCCAAAGATTCCCCCCCCCCCCCAGTGTATAGATTGCATTTGTATTTTTAGCACCCAAATGCAATACCTTACATTTTTCAACATTAAACCTCATTTGCCATGTAGTTGCCAAATCCATTATTTTATTTAGGTCTTCTTGTAAGGTTTTAAAAAAAAATATTGTAAGGTTTCAACATCCTCTACAGAAGTTATTGCCCTGCTTAGCTTTGTACCATCCACAAATACAGAGATTGAGCTATTTATATCATCCTCTATATCATTTATAAATACAATAAATAGAATTGGTCCCAAGACAGATCACTGGGGGACCCCACTTACCACACCAGACCATTCTGAGTACTCGCTATTTATTACCACCCTTTGGACCCGCCCCTGTAGCCAGTTTTTAATCCAGGTACATACCCTATGGTCCATGCTGACAGACCTCAGTTTGTAAAGTAAACGTTTGTGGGGAACTGTATCCAATGCCTTTGAAAAATCCAATTACACCACATCCACAGGCCTTCCTGTATCTAGATGGCATCTCACTTCCTCGTAGAATGTTAATAGGTTGGTTTGGCAAGAACGATTCTTCATGAATCCATGCTGATTACTACAAACGATACTGTTTTCATTACTAAAATCTTACATATAGTCCCTTATCATCCCCTCCAATAGCTTGCAGACTGCTGATGTTAGACTGTTAGACTGACTGGCCTGTAGTTTGTAGGGATATATCACAGGCCTTTTTTAAAGGTGTTGTAAAGGTAAGTGTTTTTTCACCTTAAGGTAAAAAAAACCCTGGCAAAGACCGGCCGCCAGCAACCCCCCCCCCTCTCCCCGTTTTACTTACCTGAACCCTCAAACTTGTCCCACGGGGACGCGCCATCTCTCGGCTAGGGTGTTCTCGGCTGTTGATTGGATAGCTTGATAGCAGTGCAGCCGTTGGCTCCCGCTGCTGTCAATCAAATCCAATGACGTGGCTGTCGGAGGGGGGGGGGGGGCGAGTCCTGCATTCAGTGTCTGTGGACGCCAAATGCTGGACTCGACAGTCCGCCCGCAAGGTAACCCCCCGGGAGAGTGCTTCTCCCAGGGGGTTATCTAATGCAGGGAGGAGACGAGAGAGCCGCCAAGTGACCCCAGAAGACCAGGGTCGGGGCCACCCGACTTTAAAAAAAAAAAAAAAATACCTTTAGCGTCACTTTAAATATTGGTACCACGTTGGCTTTCCTCCAATCAGCTGGTACCATTCCAGTTAGTAAACTGTCCATCGTGGCAGTTGCAAATCAAACATAGACTAATGCCGCGTACACACAAGCGGACTTTTCGACGGACTAGGTCCGACTGACTTTCGGCGGATTTCCGACGAACTTTTCGAACGAACGGACTTGGCCACACACAATCACACTAAATTCTGACGGATTTGAACGGGATGACGTATGACCGAACTAGAATAAGGAAGTTCGTAGCCAGTAGCCAATAGCTGCCCTAGCTACGTTGTTTGTCCGTCGGACTAGCACACAGACGAGCGGATTTTTCGATAGGAACTGGGTCCAGCGGAGTTCCGGCCGGAAAATTTAAAACATGTTCTATTTCTAAAGTCTGTCTGATTTTTTGACAGCAAAAGTATTATGGAGCCCAAACACGATCGAATTGTCCGACGGATTCGTTCCGTCGGACATTTTCTGTCGAAAAGTCCTCTCGTGTGTACGCGGCATTAGATGGCAAATTCCTTGACTGAAAAGGATGGATTTAGTTCTGCTTTAAGGTTTACATGCATTTTAACTATGGAATTAAACACCTATGGTGACCAATACTTCCTGGACACTGGTGTGAATCCAGAGTATAAGCCACCTTGCCTAATTGTAAATCCATACCTTTAGTAAAGTATTATAATATATTGTATATCCCATATGATCTCCACAGCTCTCAAAATGTCAGGCCATTTGAAAGGAGAGACCTGTCAGAAATGTGTTCTCTAGTATTTGTTAGACGGAAGCAGTCGGCTGTGAGAACAGGTGGAGCTGTTTACAGAAGATGAAAATCCCATTAAAACATTTTTCTTCATTCTGTACTTTCATCAAGTTATAGAAATTTCATTCTAATTGCAAGCTAGGGCCAAAAGAGTATAATTTCTGTCTGCTTCATACTACATTATAATTAGGAAAATTGCAGGGAAAGGCAAGACATACATTGTCTGGGATCTGTTTATATACATATCAGTTTAGAAGTAACCTTGGAGCAGCAATGAATAATCTCTTCAGGTGTGATGACATATAATCACTGTCAGCTTCTGGCATAGGTGATAACAGACTGGGGCATTTAATTGCAGCCTTTGTTGCAGCTGCACACAGAATATTGGTATCTAGGCGCTCCGCTTCCTCCTAACTTGCCTCTTTATTTACACTGTCTCCCAGTTTTTACATGTCAGCATGGATGAAAATAAACACACTTCAGGGCTTGCTGTCTTCTTGCTGCTTTCATTATTGCAGTCCATTTCATAACTTTATCGATTGTAAGGATTTTAAAGTTTCCATTTTTTTTACCTGTTGGTTTATTGAAATCTTGAGGGTCCCTTCATATACAGTATATGTTTTGTGGTAATATGTGATAAGGTGTTTGTTATACCACAAAACATGTTAATGCGCCTGCACTGCAATACACAGATTTAGATACTCTCAACGTTGCGGTGCACTGTGTTGTTTAACCCCATAACACAGTAACGCGTATCATTTTTTATTTATTTCACTTATATAGCGCCGTCAATTTACACAGCACTTTACATATACATTATATTCACACCAGTCCCTGCCCTCAAGGAGCTTACAATGTAAGGTCCCTAACTCATTCATACATGTACTGGGGCCAATTTAGACAGGATGCAATTAACCTACCAGTATGTCTTTGGAGTGTGGGAGGAATCCAGAGGAAACCCACGCACAGGGAGAACATGCAAACTCCAGGCAGGTAGTGTCGTGGTTGGGATTCAAACCAGCAACCTTTTTGCTTCAAGGTGAAAGTGCTAACCACTACACCACTGTGCTGTATAAGCGGTGTCCAGAAGGTAAGCTTTAAACCTGGGCGCCATATGTATGTGTTAGGCCGGCCATACGCGGTTCGAATCCGAGGAACCAGCCGAGATTCAAACCGTTAATGGGTAGGCTGAATGTACCAAGTTGATATATCGATCAGCTTGGGTACAACCAGCCTGCTGGATTCGCTTTCGGTCATCACTAGTGGCTGCTAGTAATAATCACTGTCCTCTCCCGGTGGTGGGGACAGCTCCCCCCGCTCACCCCTTTAAGTTTTGGGGTCGGTTTTTCTTTGATAATAAAAGAAATCCAAAGATATATCTCTTACTATTTAGCACCAAATTAAAGCCCAATTTGTCCTGGAAAAAAAACAAGGTATAATCCACCTGGATAGACCAAGTAGTTGCAATCGTATTTGCAGTTTTACTAACACATGTCAAAATTGCAAAATTGGATCTGGGCGTTAGGGTTTGTTTTACCCTTGGTCACGAAGGGCTTATAATAGCACAGGTACATTTCTTTCTCTTCATTAAAGCAAGCAGGGTGCAATTGTTCTGAGTTGGAAAATACTGCTACCTTCAGGAGGGGTTGGATACTGGACAATATTAAAGTTATTGGCCAGCCAGCTACTACCCAGTGCTGGGACAAGGTCAACTGGTGCCAAGAGCGATGATGGGATCTTGTGCTCTCCACAGTTGTGTAGAGAAAGGATCAGTGGGGCTAATAGTGGCGAGCACCAATGTTTGTTACATGGAATTAAATAGTACCAATGAAAAGTTTAAATTAATTGGACAAATATGTAGCTATAAAGTGTTGTTACATTGGTACATGGTACCTACAAAATTAGCATCATGTGCCCTAGGTTGCTCCCCTAAGTATTTTAGGGGATGCGGACAGGAGGGCCCAGACTACCATATCTGGTGGTCATGGCCCATGTTTAAGAGAAATTGGAGTCTAGTCTATAATTTTATATACTTTTTGACCCAGGCTAAGCTCTAAAAGTTCCCATGGCAAACCCTACTGGGCCACCCATTAGAGGAGGTACCGATATATACCAGCAAACTGATTTCCTTCATATTCTTAGCAGCCAGGATAGCAATTGCCAGATCATGGAGGTCTCTGTCTATCCCATTCCCCTGATACACTCAAAGCTAACATGGATAATGATACATGAAAAATTGTAAAGAAATGTCTACATTACAGGATACAATTTGAAAAAATATGGGATCCTTAGACACATTACATTTCAGGAGAACATTGAATATAATAACTGAATATAATGACTGGACTCGTGGGACAGAGGGAGAGATGGATTTCAACTCTTTGTATACCCTCTTTTGTCCCTTTTCCCCCTCTTTGTTCTTGTCTTTCCCCTAGTTTCTTCCTTTTTATGTTTATGATATTTGTCCATGTGTGCTGCAGTTTACCCCAGCATTGTCATCGTTGTCAAAAGCCTTTTTAATACAAGGGTTCCCTTTACTTATTTTTTATTTTTTTGTTTTATTTCATTGCACCTTTCCATTTTATCTCAGGTACATGAGATGTGGTTTGCTAATAGGGTGATGATCCTGAGTATGTGCTAGGCAAACATGTACTGTAGGAAACCTTGTGTCTCATTTGTCTGAAAATGTACTGTGCAAAAGCACATATGACATGCCTTGTATTTTGTATGACTGATTTAAAACTATTGCAAAACTCCTCCCCCACAACCCCAGTTGCCGTGCCCCCTCCTCACTACAAAGTTCACCCACAATCAGTGGCATACCTAGCACCTGGAGTCCGTAATTTGTATACACTCCTACACACACCCCCCACCCCCCAGGAAAAATGTAAGGAAGAAATTGTGGGCATGGTGAAATATTTGCCACAGTTAAACCCTAGGTGCATTCAGAGCCATGCACCTACATTGATGTTACATTGGGAGCAGCGACTCTGTCCTTGCAGCCACTGCATCCCAATTGACTGTAATGGGACTGCCCACACGGTGATGCATGGAACACCTGTGCATCCCCATGCAGGTAAACCAGGCCAGTCCAGACTATTTCTCCCTGAATAAAGCAGGGCCACCAGGTATGTCTTCTTGTAGTCCGGGGGCCTCCAGGCACCCCTTCACCTAGTCCGGGGCCTCCAGGCACCCTCTTTCCTACTCCAAGGCCTCCATGCTCCGTCTCTTAGTCCAGGGCCTCCAGATACCTGCTGTCCTAGTCCGGAGCCTTCAGGCACCTCCTCTTCTAGTCCAGGAACTCTGCTCAACACCCCCCTCCTAGTTAATGGCCTCCTCCACACACACCCCTCTCCTAGTCCAGGGCCTTCTTCAGCACACCCCCCTCTCCTAGTCTACGGACTTCTTCGAACCTCTATTCCTAGTCTATGGCCTCCTCTGCAACTCCCCCTTTTCCTAGTCCAGGGCCTCTATAAACAACCCCCCCCTCTCCTATTCCAGGTGTATTTGCCACACAAACCCCCTCTCCTAATATAGGGCTTAGAGTTTCAATCAGAAACGGTGCATGGCAGAATGATGCTGTGTGGGGGTGACTTATGCAAGAGAAGGATAACCTCACAGCACACCAGTGCTGAATCGCTCTGTTCCTCCCATCCAACCCATAGAAAAGCATTTTTAAGCGACACTGCAGCTACTGTTGCTAAGCTTCTAAGCAACAGTAGCTGCAGCATCGCTTAATAAAGCTTTTCTATAAGGCTGGTGGAAGAAGCGTAGTGATTCATCACTGATGCCAGTGCAGATGCGACTTACCAGCCAAACTGACAACTGTGTGTGACATTAGACTTGTTAGGCACTCAGGAGCTGTGGTACCCAATGTGGGTCACACCCCCTCGGTATGCCACCTTCCCCTATCCTCACCCCAGTACAGAGCTCCCCCTCCTCCCACCCACCTTAGTGCAGAGCTCCCCTCACCTCCTACCTCCCCCACAGTACACAGAGCTCCTCCCAACCCTAGTAGTACAGTGCTGCCCCTAGACCCCCCAGAACAGGTCCCCCCTCCTCTCGAGTACACAGCTCCCCACACCTCGTAGCACCCCACCAATACACAGAGCTCCCTCACCTAGCCCCCCCCCCCCCCAGTTAATAAAGCTTGCCCCCCCCCCCCAGTACACAGAGTTCATATCCTTTCTCCTCCAGTATCCTCCACTGGTCAGAGCCACAGGCATGGTCCCTTTATTTGGTATCCTCACCAAGAAGCATCCTTTCTTTCCACTCCTCCAGCATATAGTGTCACAGAAAGGATACAAACTTCATAATGCTTTACCTCACAGACAAATGCTTTATTAAATCCACAAAAAAACGCACTCACATAACATGGTGCTTTCAAGGGCACACAGAAATATAGCCTATACAATAATGCTGGTATTCCAATTTAAGATTAAGGTACCACACTTCCTGTATGGGTGTATCAGCATGTTGACATCATCCAAGGCTCTGCTCCTACGTGTTTCATCACCAGGACACATTGGATAATGGCATCTCCTGCTTTTACAAAGTACAGTACCACTGCACTCAGGACAAAAAAAAAACTATATTCACTCCTGTCAGTGAGAGGTAGAGAGGGTAGCTCCCAGTGCACCCCTCCACTGAACATAAAGCCAGCACCCAGGGTAGGTGCCCCTTCTGCTCCCCCCCCCTTTGTCCTGGCCATCCTACTACTAGTCTCATTTTTATAGTGTCCTAGGAGGATACTTTTTGTACTAGTCGTTTCCTCTTCCTTTAAGATAATTTTTTCTTTGAGCAACACTTTATCTACATGCTGCTGATCTAGGCTCTGTATGCAGCTATCTAGTTTGGAGTGTCCTCAGCAATAGCTTTGGAGGCTGTAGCTGGAACCTGCTGGACAGAAAATTGTGAGGCCTGTCTGGAATGTGACCTTCGGGCCCTGGGTTGTACCTGTGGATATCTCCAGATCATTGTGTGCTCTGCTAGTTAGCCACAAGTTCTTTCCAGGTCTAGGGTCAACCTCTGGTGTGACCAAGTCTCTGAAGACTCTGTGACTAAGTCATGTGGGCCAAGTATCAGGCGCTACTACGTTTATTGGTATCATTGAGGGTATCTGCGCTCGCAGCTTTGTCCTTTAAAGAACTCTGTCTTTCTGGGGCCTCATTCCTTTTTAAGGTAGTTTTGACCTCTCACCGCAACCAGGACATCTACAGTATCTCTACTAGAAGTTTCTTTTTACTGCTTGGATTTAGTTCATGTTGTCAGTTTACCTTTCAACTAACACCTCGATTAGAAAGACTGAGTATTATCACTGAGTCAGCATTTCAGTACAAGAAATAAATATTGAACCTAGATGATTTCTGAACAAAAATGTGCTTCTGGAGAGACAAGCAGATTAAGGCTTTGTCAGGTTGAGTATGTCATCTCTGAGTAGTAATAAATACCTTTCAATTTTATATTTACACATTTAGCATGCATGCAATTATCATTAACAAATATATCTGATACCAGGTCCACTTTAAGTAGTCGGGTCTCTTTTAACTTACATTCTGTGAAATAGTCCCTTTTTTTTTTTTTTATTCCAAGTAGCAAAGACTGTGTATAACATTAAACTTTTCATACAAATTAAGTTACTTTAGATGTAATTGTTATCGGCTATCCCATTACCAGTGTCTTGTTCTGATACACTTTCAGTAATAGAGTGAGGCCATTGGGGAAATTTATTGGAAAGCCACAAACACATATGATAGAGCACATCATAGTTCAGTTGTCTCTTGTGCTCACTTCTTACTGTCAGTACAAAGGCAACTTGTTCTGTAATGAAATTGGACATTTCATACCAGTGTTGTCTGCTACCTGGCAACATGAACAATGAAATAAAAAGACAGGGAGAAAGAATGTATGTCCAGTCATTGATGGAAATTACCAAATAGAGTTTTTCTTAGTGATGATTTCTTGTCCATTGGGGGACACTTAAACCTTCAGGTTATATTACTACCCACAGAAAGACTGGTCACTGACAAACTAAAAACCTGTGTGCTAGTTTTTTGCTAGTGTCCTAAAAGGGTGGATGTATTTTTCTCAGCTCTACGGTTAAGACTAACTTATTTGTTGCTAGCATTTTTTTCATAATTTTTTTCTTCCACTGAAGACTCAGCCTATTCCAAGTTTGAATTTGGAGTGCAGCAACTGGACCCCTTGGACTGGTTGTTGTGGAGCAGGCCTGGAAGTTACCCTTGGGTGCAGGATTCAGCGTAAGGCACTATTCAGACACCGTTCTGTGAACAAGTTATTTGCGGAGTGCTCTTGACATTTCCTTAGTGCTTGCCCTTTCTCTGACAACCAGGAGCTACTTCATTTGTTTGAATCACTGGGTCACATTAAAGGATAAGAACACCTTTTAACAACAAATAATAAATGCACTTTTTTTGCAGGTAAAGGAGCCTAGAAAGCATTGCACTAGCAATTATCAGATTGCTGCTACTATGTAGGTCTCCTGTACACTGTCAGTTTAAGCTGTCTGCCTGTACATCATACGGGCAGGCAGTTTCACACTGACAGGAAGAATCCATGAACTACCAGAGCGCTCAACAGCGCCGTGGTAGTTCATTGAGAACTACAAGCTGACAGCCGCATAGGCTGTCGGTAGTTGTAGTCCATTCATTCACAGAACACTGTGTATGAATGACGCAGCCAGAGCCCCGCGCGGCCTTTTTTTTAAATTGTGGCAGCGAGCGAGGGGGATTGGGGGGATGTGGGGGCCGTTACATTTGTAACATGTTACACCCTGAACATGGGTTTAACGTGTAACATGTCACAAAAGGTGAACTTATCCTTTAAAAGTTTCCACTTTCTGCTGATTCCTAATGAAGATGGAGTCAATGCCGAATTTGATTCTCTCAACAATTTAGAAACTGCTTTTTGAACCCATCAAATATTTTTCACTTTCACCCAAAAGGGGGTATTTCTTGTAGCCATCACCTATGTGAGACCAGTGTCTGACCTTGCTAACTAGTGGTTTTGACCTTTCACCTCAACCAGTACATTGTTCTTACAGCCCTCTGTCCTGCTCCATTTCATCAAAAGGAGATTTCCCTCCATTGATAGGATGTAGTTTAAGCTGTGAGAGTCTATCTCTCACCCAACGCTTCCTTAAATTTAAGGCTTTCTGTGTTAATCAGTGGAGGAGAACGAAAATATGATTTTTTTAGTCAGTGTAAACTCCATTTCTTTGAGTCCATGGAGGAACACGGGTGTCAACCACCTGTGTTTAAGGACCTGTTCTTGGTAACGCTTTGCTACAAAATTGAGGTATTGTCATGGTTATACAGTAATCTTTCTCTGTCAGCTTACCTCTCCTCCATGTGTTCACCTTTAGAGGCCAGTCAGCCTCACCTGACTGCTTATATAATCTTCCCTCAGCATAGCTCCACCTCAACCTCTGATTAGGAACTCTATATTAACCTGTGCATTGCAAGCCAACCTTGCTGATCAACCATTGTGTGTTTAGCTTTCGTGTGCTACTTGCTGTCTCTCCTACGTCTGATTCCAGTTACCGATCTTGGCCTGTTCTCGACTACCCCTGTCTGCCTGTGACCCTGACCTTTGGCGTGTTCTATGTTTATCCTTGTCTGCTAGTCACCCCGACCTTGGCTTATCCTTTTACTATCCTTGTTGTTCCAGCCTGCTGCTTCCTTCCTCTTCCTCCTGTAGTCTACCGTGAGCGTGAGCTGTGAGACCCTGGGGGCCGCTACCTGGAGCAAGACTGCAGCGCAGTCCATCCTCACCACTAGAGGCTCTGGTGAACACCTGCTGGCTCTTAGACTCCGCGCCCTGGGGAATCTATGCTCTAGCTCCCAGTGGGATCTGTGTTGATGCTCCAGTAGACCTGCTTCCTGAACCTCCCAGAGTTCAATCCACAGCAGTCAGTCCAAGGGTCCAGTACCTTAGCGGATCACTCCTGATCCCTACGGAGTGCATCTGTCACCTGGACTCAGGTGACCTGACAGGTATGCTGGCGGTAGGAAATATCCTTGGCTGGCCTACAGTTTTTTTTTGGTTTTGGTAGTGTCGATCTCCCTGTACGAAGCAGTATAAACTGAAGGTTTAAGACTTCCTATGTCCCTTAGTGAATTCCAAGAAAATTATTTTTACGATGAGTCAAAAAATCCTGTTTTACTAATAAAGCTTGTGTTAACTTGAGTTAAAACAATTGTTTACTTGTCACGCCTTCTGCATTTTATGTGACATTTTCCCTTTTTTCCATTTTTTTTATATTTTTGAAGGTTTCAACAACATGGAGAGAATGTGTGACAAAGAGTTTATAATACGCCGAGCAGCTACAAACCGTGTGCTGAATGTACTACGCCACTGGGTATCCAAGCATTCACAGGTATTTATCAGGTTTCAGGGATGTGTTACTGTTTTCTGCTGTTATTTAAATTGTATGTCTGGGCAAGATTAAAAAGACATTTTCAGTATATCTTTCTAATACATGCATGTTTCCTCAGTTTTTATCCCTTAAAAAATGCTGCAAATACAGAAAAAAAGGTGATCTGCCAGAAATCCAGTTTACTCCTAACTCTTTGTCTTCAGCCAACTGCCCTTAAATTCCGAGTAGTGTAATCAATCCTGTTCTTGTACAACACCCCCCCCCCCCCCCCATCTGCTTAAAGGAGAGGTGTTCTGTAGTCCAGAAAAGAAGAGCTGAGGAGGGCTGAGAATTCTGCTTGCATTTATAGTGCATCACAGGCATCATTGTGGGCTCACTATAGGCAGTTAGGAGCTCACTGGCTTTCTGGCAGATCAACAAGTATTTATCTGTACTTGCAGCATTTTTAAAGAAACTTGAAGAAATGTGCATGTATCACAGAGATGTACTTTTTGTTTATTTTGCCCAGGCATACACTCTAAAGTGGATGTCCAGGCAAACAACTTACTACATTAATATCTGTTTAATGTTAATTTTCCTCCCACATGGTTAATTTACCATGTGGGTTGAGTTTTTGTAATTTTATTATACCAGGCTTCTGATTTGCACATCTCTGCCCCACTACTTACTCTACCGCTTCTTGGCTCAGCCTCACTGCTTGCTGGTTCACCTTGTGGCTATTTGGACAAGGTGATGATTCATATTTGTTGTCCAGTAAGTAGGCTAGATGTAGACATGTATATTTAGTTCTTTGCCTACCGTAATAAAAAATATAGAGATATTTAAATAAATGAGAGCATATGCCAACTATGTACTTCTAAAGGAGAAAATAACTGCAGTTGAATACAAAATGATGATATAGGAGTTATAAAATAGACAACTTATTGGACAGATTCAAGACTAAATCCCATAATAGCAAGATTAAGTTTGCTGCAAGAGGAGATTTCAGGTAATGGTGTTCACAGCAGTCATTCTGATGGGATTAGAAATGAGCTACAAACTATAGGAAACAGTGACATACAGTTATGCTCATAAGTTTACATACCCTGGCAGAATTTATGATTTCTTGGCCATTTTTCAGAGAATATTTATGATGACACAGAAACTTTTCTTTCACTCATGGTTAGTCTTTGGCTGAAGCCATTTATTACCAATCAACTGTGTTTACTCTTTTTAAATCCTAAATCACAACAGAAACTACCAAATGACTCTGATCAAAAGTTTACATACCCTGGTGAATTTGGCCTGATAACATGCACACAAGTTGACACAAAGGGGTTTAAATGGCTATTAACGGTAACCATCCTCACCTGTGATCTGTTTGCTTGTAATTAGTGTGTGTGTGTGTGTATAAAAGGTCAATGAGTTTCTGGACTCCTGACAGACCCTTGCATCTTTCATCCAGTGCTGCACTGACATTTCTGGATTCTGAGTCATGGGGAAAGCAAAAGAATTGTCAAAGGATCTGCGGGAAAAGGTAGTTGAACTGTATAAAAACAGGAAAGGGATATAAAAAGATATCCAAGGAAATGCCAATCAGCAGTGTTCAGGCTCTAATCAAGAAGTGGAAAATTAGGGGTTCTGTTGAAACCAAACCACGGTCAGGTAGATCAACTAAAACTTCAGCCACAACTACAATAAAATTTGTTCGGTATGCAAAGAAAAACCCACAAATAACTTCAGGTGAAATACAGGACTCTCTGACATGTGGTGTGGCTGTTTAAGATGCACAATAAGGAGGCACTTGAAGAAAGATGGGCTGCATGGTTCAGTTGCCAGAAGAAAGCCATTACATTTGGAGAGGAGTCAACAAGGCCTATGATGAAAGGTACACCATTCCTACTGTGAAACACTGAGGTAGGTCGCTGATGTTTTGGGGATGTGTGAGCTACAAAGGCACAGGAAAGTTGGTCAAAATTTATGGCAAGATGAATGCAGTATGTTATCAAAAAATACTGGAGGAACATTTGCATTCATCAGCCAGGAAGCTGCGCATTGGACGTACTTGGACATTCCAACATGACAATGATCCAAAACACAAGGCCAAGTCAACCTGTCATTGGCTACAGCAGAATAAAGTGAAGGTTCTGGAGTGGCCATCTGAGTCTTCTGACCTCAATATCATTGAGCCACTCTGGGGAGATCTCAGACGTGCAGTTCATGCAAGACAGCCCAAGAATTTTCAGAACTGGAGGCTTTTTGCCAAAAGGAATGGGCAGCTTTACCATCTGAGCTAAAGAGTCTCATCCACAAATACCACAAAAGACTTCAAGCTGTGATTGATGTTAAAGGGGGCAATACACGGTATTAAGAACTCGGGTATGTAAACTTTCAGGGTCAGGGTCATTTGGGTAGTTTCTCACTAACCATGAGAGAAAGAAAAGTTTTTGTGTTATCATTCATATTCTCTGAAAAATGGTCAAGAAATCATAAATTCTGCCAGGGTATGTAAACTTATGAGCACAACTGTACAGTGGGCAATGTAACTATTTGAGTAATAAAACTTATTTTTTTCTTTTTATTATAAAAGTAAAAGAGGGCAACACAAAACCAGTATGATATTTGACAATGTTTTTTGATAAACTAACGCATCAATATCTGGTTAAATGTGTAGTAGAAATTCTCAATGAATTCTCATAGTGCTCATGGGATAGCTTGGTTCTAATTTAGCCCTTCGTGTGCTTCATCCTTGAAAATCGTTGCTCACAAATATACTGTAGGCGCTGTCAAAAAAATGACAAGAATAGGGTGTGATTGTGAAGAGTGGGAGATTTTTCTTTAGGAAGATAAAACTTATAAACATCCAGTAAAGAGGCATTGTCAACACTTTCTTCGGCCTTATGTGTTTGCTAAGTATAAACACATTTATACAAAAACTTCCAAAAAAAGTTTTTTAAAATATGTTTATGATTTTGTGTTGGGCCACATTCATAGCCATCTTGGGTCTTAGGTTGGACACCCCTGCTTTAAGGGAACCCCCTCATTCTTTCTGAAAAATAATGACAATCTGCCTTCAAAACTTGGAGTACCTGGATGTCTTGAAACAAGTTCACACTTTTGACTTTTCCCTGACTTTTCCATTCTGAATATTCGTTTGAGGACAGGATTTTATGTACAGAAGCCAATGTCAGAATCTGATCCAGGCAGCTAGCATTTTCAAAAAGAAACCAACATTGGTATTCCTTGTATTTCTGATAAAAATGTTTTTTTTAATGATCAGGTTCTCCTTGTAAAACAATATCAGTTTACTGGGTCATTCCACCTAAAACTGAGCTATAAGTTATTTGAAATCTTGGAGATTAAAGTGTATGCAAACTTCTCTTTTATGGTCTGTTAAATATACAATTAAAAGCATTTTGTTTTATCCGTTTGATAAGTGCCAAAAAATCCTGCCAGTAATCTTGTGAGCTGTTATGCCACGTACACACAAGCGGAATTTCCGTCCGAAAAATCTTGGATGTTTTTTCCGACGGAATTCTACTCAAGCTTGGCTTGCATACACGCGGTCACACAAAAGTTCGCTGAACTTTTGACCGCCAAGAACGCGGTACAACACTACGTCGAGCCGAGAAAATTAAGTTCAATGCTTCCGAGCATGCATCGAATTTTTTTCGAGCATGCATAGGAATTTTGTGCGTCGGAATTGGTACAGACGATTGGAATTTCCAATCGGAACTTGAGAAAAATTGAGAACCTGCTCTCAGTCTTTTGCTGGCTGGAATTCCGCCAGCAAAAGTCCAATGGAGCATACACACGGTCGCATTTTACGACCAAAATCTGTCATCGGTCTTTTGCTGGGCGAATTTCCGATCGTGTGTACGCGGCATTAAAGTATAACTAAAGGCAAAACTTTTTTGATAAAGTATAGATGGATTAGAACACCTATTAGGTTTGTATTGCTTTCTATGCCGGCATTCTCTCTATTTGACCCGTTTACCATTATCATTGAAAGTGAAATGAAAAGAAAATCCAAAATTTTGTGTTATCCCCAGAAAAGTAATAGAGGACAAAATATTCCAATGGGGACACTAGTTCTGGTGACCTGGGGTCCCCAAGGAATTCCCTTAATTTGCAGGGATTTCCTTTCACTTCCTGTTTTACCAAGGGAAAATTATAAAAATTGCATTTGGGTACAGTGCAGCACTTGTCATTCAAAGTGCGTCAGTGCTGAAAATTGGCCTGGGCAGGAGGGGGGTTTAAGTGCCCAGTAAGCAAGTGGCTAATATGCTTCTAGTGTTTTTAGAAGATGATATAATGACACATTAATAGTAAAATGAATAGAATGGTATCATAGATAAAACACTGAATGTCAATCTCACCCAAAACTGGCTATTCAGCATAGACCCTTTAAGAAATCCCCTTATTATTTTGCTTTAAAAGTTGTACTTTCTAGCCAAGGATTACAAACCACTGTTTCTGAGTTTCCGAATGTGATTTACACCCCTTTCACACTGAGCTACCCCAGGCGTCATCGGTAAAGTGGTGCTAGTTATAGCACTGCTTTACCGCCGTTTTAGCAGTGCTATTCGGCCGCTAGCGGGGGTGTTTTAACCCCCCGCTAGTGGGCGAAAAGGGGTTAAATCTGCCCGCAAAACACCGCCGCTGCGTCGATTTGCCGATGGTATGGCGGCGCTGCCCCATTGTTTTCAATGGGCAGTAGCGGTGTAGGAGCAGTGTATTCACCACTCCTACACCGCTGCAAAGAAGCTGCTGGCCGGACTTTTTGTGACGCCCTGACAGCGCGGCGCCCCAGTGTGAAATCACTCGGGCTTTCACACTGGGTTTGCAGCTGAGGCTTTTTTCAGGCGCTATGCAGGTGCTATTTTTAGCGCTGTAGCGCCTGAAAAACGCCTCCAGTGTGAAAGGGGTCTTAAGGGCCCAGGCAAAGATCCCATTACCTTTGTCTATCTGGACTTTTGTGAATAATTCTTCCATTAAATACTTTTTTTTTTCATCAGACAGACCTTATCTGGGAAGCCTGCAGTCAGGTGAAAGGATCACCAAGACACAACACAG
The DNA here is from genome assembly GCA_028564925.1 of Lithobates sylvaticus. Taxonomy (NCBI): domain Eukaryota; kingdom Metazoa; phylum Chordata; class Amphibia; order Anura; family Ranidae; genus Lithobates; species Lithobates sylvaticus. The sequence goes on from CM053026.1 coordinate 125,835,039, forward strand.
CAGCACAGTACAGCTAAAAATGAGAGCTTGCATACTGTATGTAATGACTACATGCTGCTGCCATGTGTATAGAAAGAGTTACAAACAAATCAAAGAAGCAAATTTCCTTGAACATTAAAGCATATCTAAAGCAAAAAATATATATATTAAACCCCCTCAAGTTTATTTTGCTCTCTGTGGCCTATTATGATGATTTTGTGTCATCTGTGTCTCAAAGTAAAATCTCCCCAAAAGTAAGGATAAAAAAAACAAAGATGTCCCCACTGGAAAATGTCTGCTATATTCCTGATATAGTGACACAATTGTGAATCTTCCCTCACTTTCGGTCCTATTGACAATGGTCACCAGGATAAATAGAGAGCGTAATTTTCTTTTCAAAAGGAAAGAAAACATTTGTGCTTTAAATATACTTCATCAAATATCGATAACAGTTTTAGCATTAAAGAAGAAGTCCAGCCTGCACCTTTTAGGCTGGGCTTCTCCTATGGGTCACAGGAGTGCAATGCATTTTGCACTCCTGTTACCCGTTTTCAGCAGAGAGCGTTCTGAAGTCCACTCTCTGCTGAGGTCACTGCAGTCAGTTGAGGCAGCACGTCATCCCGACTTCAGAAGTCTGGATCCGCCAGCTGCCTTGACTGATGGCAGTCTCAGCTTCTCAGTGAGCCAATGAGACGGACGTTCTCCGCCCCTCTACAGCTCAGCGCTCCAATGAGCGTGGAGGAACAGAGCAGGAGAGATGCTGACTGACAGTCAGCAGCTCTCCGCTCGGGAAGGAGTGAGAACCGAGCCATCAGCAGTGTTCGGCTCAGTTCTCAGTACAGAGATGCCGGGGGACAGCTGCAGCATTAGTCTGATGCTGCATCTACATAGGTAAGTATGAATCTTAAAAAAAAAAAAAAAACCCACACTTCTCTTTTAAGCTGGTCTTCTTCTCATTTATACCTAAGAAAAAAATGTAATACTGCAGTTCCTCTTTATGTGTTGGGTGCATGTCCTCCGCTTCACACATCTCCGGAGCGGCTCAGAAGCGAAAATTGCACAGGAGTTTTAGGTCCGAATTCAGCCCAAAATTTGGACCGAAATCAGACCTGAAATGGTGAACAGAGACTCAGCGGACCCCTACTGTGAGCCCCTCCATACTGCGGTGTGAACCCAGCCTAATGCCACATACACACGATTGGAATTCTCATCGGAAAAAGCTCTGATGGTTTTCCCAACGGAATTCCGACAGAATTCCGCTCAAACTGTCTTGCCTACACACGGTCACACCAAATTCCGATTGTCAAGAACGCGGTGACGTACAACACTATGACGAGCTGAGGAAAAATGAAGTTCAATGCTTCCGAGCATGCGTCAAATTGTTTCCGAACATGCGTAGGAATTTTGCGCGTCGGAATTGCTACAGACGACCGGAATTTCCAATAGAAACCTTTTCCGTCGGAAAAATTGAGAACATGCTCTCAA
>CM053026.1:125836966-125856640 GCA_028564925.1 Lithobates sylvaticus
AGATAATAGAACCACTTTGCTGTCGTCATTCTGCATACGGCGGGTGGAAAGTGGTTAAAGTAAAATTTGAAGGCAAACGTTTTTTTTTTTGTTATTTTTAGGATAGTGTAAGGAAGTGTTATAACCCCGTAAGGTTTAGTTTTGCCATCTGTGTCCCATTGGGGAGATTTACGTTCACTTTTTGTCCCATAGCCAGACAGGAAGTGAGACGAAATCTCTGCAAATTAAGAGAATTATGGGTTGACCGATTATTTGTGTGTCTGATTATCGGCGGTCAATATTCACTTTTTTGAAGCAGTGGTATCAGTCACAAACTTACCAATATTGCTTCAAGGGGTTGTACCAGGGTGATGCCTGCAGCTGCAGGCATCACCCCGGTACCGTTCTTTAGAGCGGACGGTCAGCTTTCTTGTAATAACAACCGATGCTGCTCAGCAGCCACTCGGCTGTTATTACAAGCAGCAGGAGAGTACATTCCTCCCGCCGCTCTGCCCGGGTCTCCCATCCCACCAAGAGGCCCAAGCGACCAGCTGGCACGTCCGCCGGCTGACCAAAGACCTGAACAAAGCAGATTGGCTTTGTTCGGTTCTCGGATCTAGTAACCCGGAAAGGGATGTCATGACATCCCTTCCGGATTACTGGCATCTTAAAGGCGCCAGTTTTAAAAATGATAAAGTATTCAAAACCGCCGATCTTGACTTCAAGTGCAGAGGGGAGGTTTGGGGTCTTATAAACCCCTGATCTCTCCATAAAGAGTACCTGTGCTGCCTATTACTGTCACAAGGGAGGTTTACATTCCTAGTGACAGCAATAACCGTGATTAAAAAAAATAATAAAATAAATTAAAATGACAGTGTAAAAATAAAAAGTTTAAATCTACAGAATATTGGCACCTGGTTTCCGCCCTGAAACAGCGATATGGGTCGACCCCTAAAGGGAATCCCCCCCAAATCACCAGAACTTGTGTTGCCATTGGTAGATTTCCCCCCTATTACTTCTGGGGATAATCCAAAATTTGGGATTTTTTTTTTACTTTCAATGATGATGGTAAACAGGACAAATGGAGGATAAATCTTTCTTACGGGGCCACAGATGGCAATAAAAACTGTAAACTGTTCTAATCCATCTCCAGTCTATCCAAAACTTAAAAAAAAAAGTCTTGCCTTTAGTTATACAGTGGATATAAAAAGTCTACACACCCCTGTTATAATGTCAGATTTCTGTGATGTAACAAAATGAGACAAAGATGAATCATTTCAGAACTTTTCCCACCTTTTTTAATGTGACCTATAAACTGCACAACTGAAATTAGGTGGAGGGAAGTAAAAACAAAAAACTAAACTAATATGGTTGCATAAGTGTGCACACCCTTAACCACTTCACCCCCCCCGGAAGATTTGGCTGCTCAATGACCAGAGCATTTTTTGCAATACGACACTGCGTCGATTTAACTGACAATTGCGCGGTTGTGCGATTCTGTACCCAAACCCAAATTTACTTCCTTTTTTTTCCCCACAAATAGAGCCTTCTTTTGGTGGTATTTGATCATCTCTGTGGTTTAAATTTTTTGCGCTATAAAACAAAAAAAAAAAGCACCAATTTTGAAAAAAAAAAAAAAAAACACAATATTTTGTACTTTTTTGCTATAATAAATATCCCCAATTTTTAATTTTTTTTTAAAAGTTAATTTTTTTTTTCTCAGTTTAGGCCGATGTGTATTCTTCTACAAATGCAATAAGCTTATATTGATTGGTTTGCGCAAAAGTTTTAGCGTCTACAAAATAGGGGATAGATTCATGGCATTTTTAATTATTTTTTTTTTTATTTTTTTTTTTTGTTACTAGTAATGGCGGCGATCTGCAATTATTTTTTATTTTATTTTTTTATCGTGACTGCAACATTATGGTGGACACATCGGACACTTTTGACGCACATTTTTGAGACGATTGACAATTATACAGCGATCAGTGCTATAAAAATGCTTATAAATTACTGTATAAATGTCACTGACAGGGAAGGGGTTAACTGTGTTCCCTGACTGTGTGTCTCACGATCTGTCTCTCCTCACAGAACAGGGATTTCTGTTCTGCCTCTCGTCGCTGGCAGTCATCATTACTGTCGACTACGAGCACCGGCACCCACGCAGTGCAGCGCGCGCGCACCTCTGGCGGCACACGCCTACTATCCCGATTAAAGGAGCCGATGTATAGCGATGACTGCTCGGGATCGTGCCAACCTGCTGCAGTATAATGACTGCGGCTGGTCCGGAAGTGGTTAAACCAATACTCTGTTGAAGCACCTTTTGAATTTATTACAGCACTCAGTCTTTTGGGTGTGAGTCTATCAGCATGGCACATCTTGACTTGGCAATATTTGCCCACTCTTCTTTGCAAAAACACTCCAAATCTATCATTGCGAGGGCATCTCCTGTGCACAGCCCTCTTCAGATCACCCCACAGAGTTTCCAATGGATTCTGGTCTGGGCCATTCCAAAACTTTAATCTTCTTCTGGTGAAGCCATTCCTTTGTTGATTTTGGATGTATGCTTTGGGTTGTTGTCATGCTGAAAGATGAAGTTCCTCTTAATGTTCAGCTTTCTAGCAGAAGCCTGAAGGTTTTGTGCCAATATTGACTGGTATTTTGGAACTGTTCATAATTCCCTTTACCTTGACTAAGGCCCCTGTTCCAGCTGAAGAAAAACGGCCCCAAAGTATGATGCTGTCCCCACCATGCTTCACTGTGGGTATGGTGATCTTTTGGTGATGTGCAGTGATGTTTTTGCGCCAAACATATCGGTCTTGCCACTCTACCCCATAGCCCAGACATATGAAGAATATGGGAGATTGTTGTCACATGTACCACACAGCCAGTACTTGCCAGATATTCCTGAAGCTCCTTTAATGTTGCTGTAGGCCTCTTGGCAGCCTCCCTGACCTGTTTTCTTCTTTTCTCCTGTCCTTGGACTGCAAATCTTCGTTCTCCCTTTGATTTGTACCGGGACTTGGGGATGGTTGGTTGATCGGAGGTTGCGATTGGGAGTGTAGTGTTTTATTTTTTCGCATAAGTATTGAGGAGCCTCTCCTTGTGTGCATTTGTGGGTCAGGCAGAGGGTCTTGAATGTAATCCGATCCTTTACGGTTAGCCAGTGTAGGTTCCTCAGGGAGGGGAGATGGATTCCCGTTTTTTTCCCGTTATTAGTCTTGCTTCCGTGTTTTGAACGACTTGTAGGTGTGCAATCTGGAATTTAGGTAGTCCTATGTAGAGGGAGTTTGCGTAGTCCAGTCGAGAGTTGATTGTTCCTACCACTATTGCTTTTTCCTTTTCTGGAATGAAGGGGATGAGTCTACGTAGCAGTCGTAGAAGATGGTAGGATCCGCTAACTACTGATCCTATTTGTGCGTCCATTGACATTTCTTAATAGAAGATGACTCCGAGACTTTTGGCTTTTATGCTTGGGGGGGATGGTCTGGCCAAGGATGGTGGGTGGAATCCATGGGGTCGTAGATTTAATATTTCGGTTTGCATTTAGGAGAAGGAGTTCTGTTTTGGATCCATTAAGTTTGAGGGAGCTCGTGGACATCCAGTCATCTATTGATGTGAGGCATTTTTCTAATTCCTGATATTGGTCTTTTTTTGTCCATATCTAATGGCTTGGAAATAATTTTGTACCCTTCTCCTGACTGATACCTTCTAACAATGAGATCCCTCTGATGCTTTGGACCTGTCCTGCCCAGACCTAACAACTTCCATCTACAACAACACGCTGTCATCCTCCCTAGACGTACTTGCTCCTCTCTTTACACGCAGAACCAGGCCCCATCTGCCACAACCCTGGCAGACGACACCAGAAGTGCTCTTGAGCGAGCATGGCGTAAATCTAAGTCCCTACAAGACTTTACCCTCTACAAATCTGCCCTTCTCAAATACAACTCCAGCCTCCATGCTGCTAAACAAACCTATTACAATGCTCTCATCAAAACCCTCTCATCCAAACCTCGTCAACTCTTTTCTACCCTTAATTCCTTACTTCACCCCCCACTGCCACCACCCACCAACTTGCTTACCGCTCAACAGATTGCCAACCATTTCATTAACAAAATCAACACAATTCGCAAGGAGATATTCAACTTCCTCCCCTACCCAACACAACGGGTCCAACACCACACTCAACACTCTCCTCTTTTTGCCCAGTTACCACAGATGAAGTTGATTAAACTACTCTCCATGGCCCACCTCACTACCTGTTCCCTGGACCCTGCCCCCTCACAATTACTGCGACCACCTTCCCACTCTATCCTCAACTCCCTAACCCACATCTTCAACCGCTCCCTTTCCTCCGGCACCTTTCCTTCCCCGCTCAAACATGCACTGGTTACCCCCACACTCAAAAAACCCTCACTAGACCCCACCTGTTTGAATAACTTAAGACCCATCTCCCTGCTCCCGTTTGTCTCCAAGCTCATCGAACGCCTTGTCCATGACCAAATGAGTCGCTACCTCATGGACAACAACCTTCTCGAGCCCCTACAGTCTGGCTTCCGCCCACAACATTTTACTGAAACTGCCCTACTAAAACTCACCAATGACCTTTTTAACTGCTAAAACCAACGGCCACTACTCCATACCCATACTTTGACCTTTCTGCTGCCTTTGACACAGTTGACCACCTGTTCCTCCTCAGCAAATTACACTCCCTTGGCCTCCGCGATTCTGCTTTATCCTGGTTCTCCTCCTACCTATCTCAGCGCACTTTCAGTGTCACTTACAACTCTATCTCCTCTGCTCCCCTTCCTATTTCTGTTGGGGTACCCCAAGGTTCCGTCCTTGGGCCCCTCCTATTCTCGCTCTATACCTCTTCCCTGGGCCAGTTGATAACCTCCCATGGTTTCCAATACCACCTCAATGCCGACGAAACCCAGATCTATCTCTCCACTCCTCAACTCACCCCTCAATCTCCTCACAGATCTCAAACTTACTGAATGACATATCAGTATGGATGTCACACCACTTCCTCAAACTCAATCTTTCTAAAACAGCTTGTTATATTTCCTCCTTCACGGCCCCCCACATGCCTGGGTGTGATCCTTGACTCTGACCTCTCCTTCAGCCCCCATATCCAATCACTGGCTAAATCCTGCCACCTTCTCCTCCGCAATATCTCCAGAATTCGACCCTTCCTGACTAATGACACCACAAAGCAACTCATTCACTCCCTGATTATTTCCCACCTTGACTACTGCAACTCCCTCCTTAATGGCCTACCCTTAAGCAGGCTATCCCCCCTTCAATCTATTATGAATGCTGCTGCTAGACTAATGCACCTCACTAATCGATCTGTGACTGCTGCCCCTTTTTGTCAATCCCTTCCCTGGCTTCCCCTACCCCAACGTGTAAAATTCAAAATGCTAACCATAACATACAAAGCCATCCACAACATCGCCCCCATCTACATCACCAACCTCATCTGCAGATATCGCCCAAATCGTCCCCTCCGCTCCACCCAGGACCTCCTGCTTTCTAGCTCCCTTGTTACCTCCTCCCATGCTCGCCTTCAAGACTTCTCCAGAGCCTCTCCCATCCTCTGGAACTCCCTGCCCCAGTCTGTCCGATTAGCCCATACCCTGTCCACCTTTAGGCGATCCCTCTGATGCTTTGGACGCTCTCTGCGGACCATGGCTTTTGCTGTAGGATGCGACTCAGAAAATGTCATGAAAGACCTACTAGAACAGCTGAACTTTATTTGGGGTTAATCAGAGGCACTTTAAATGACAGGTGTGTACTGACTCTTATTTAACATGAGTTTGAATGTGATTGCTTAATTCTGATCACAGCTACATCCCCAGTTATAAGAGGGTGTGCACACTTATGCAACCACCATTTTTTTTATTCCCCCCCCCCAATTGAGTTGTACAGTTTAATGGGTCACATTAAAGGTGGAAGAAGTTGTGAAATATTTTTTTTACATCATAGAAACCTGACATTTTAAACAGGGGTGTGTAGACTTTAGATCCACTGTACTTTACGTGTTTCACCTAAATTCCTGGATTCCCTGTGTGCTTTGAAGCTTCTCCTCTGCTGTTCACTTTCAGTTTCTAAGGACTACATATCCCATGGTACCTTGACTCCTCCTCTCAACACCTCCTGTAGTTCACAAGGCAGGCTCTGTGAAATGTGTGACACAGCAGTGCTTGCTCACTGTGCATAGTGAATATATATTACAGAATTCCAAGAAGTAAATGTGTGGGGATCTTCACAAAGTAAATTTACAACTTTCAACATCCTTCTGATTAATAGGAGAAGGGAAGAAATAATTACAATACAAAATGAAAATTAATATAATTTTAAAATTTTGACTACAGATGTGTTTTCGGATACTATTATAAGATAAATGTATGAATATGTTTAGGTGGATTTGGATATTTTGTATTTTCCTAAAGACTGTAATGATGATTATTGAAAGATTTAAAGCGTATCTTAACCTTCGGTAGGTAATTCTGTCTTCGCTACCTTACCTTCCTCTACGTGATTAGCGTTTATCCTTTTTTTCCTTTTTTTTCTTTTTCATATGAAAAGCAGCCAGGGCCGTTCAGTTACCGTAACTATAAAGCATCACCAACATACTCTTTCTGCTTGCGTTGAAACTATTCTGTCAGCAGAATTGCTTAAACCCTCACTCTAAAATGCGGTAGCATAGCTGCTTATTGTCATTTTAACCCTTTACAGATTGCAGCACGTGAGCTGAACATATACTGTCACCTTGACCACAATTTTATGACTGCGAGTATTCCCACTCACAGATTATTTGTCCATGTCAGACGACTTGTTGCAAAAGGTTATAAAGTAAGTATATGTATATTTTTATATACTTTATAAGTACCATATACTGTATGTATGTTATTGTATCCCATTATCTGTAATGCAAGTTTGTTTATTCCATACCTGGCCCATGCCTGTGGAAGAGGAGAATCATTATAGTTATCCTTGCTGTCTTCTGGATCTTGTGCTGAGTGGCTGCCTTGCTACATAATAACCACAGGAGGTCGCTCCATGGGTACCCTTCACAGAAAGCTTTGCATTTTCTTAATGAATCCAGAGCATTCTCTGATTGGATGAGGGATGAGGGTGGTGATGACATAATCTCCACCTTGTCCAATCAAAAAATGCCTTGTATTTTTCTCATTTAAGGAGATGGATGTTCTCCCAATGGCGCCCATACCGAGCAACTAACCTGGTTACTATGCAACAGGGCAGCCACTCACAACAGGGTCTGGAGGACAGCGAGGATCGCTGTAATTGAGATTTTATTAGGGTTTCTCCTCTTCCAAAAAGATCAGTCAGTTATGAAATATGTATACTTTGGTCAAAGCTGAAACAATGCAACTATGCAGAAAAATGGAAAAGATCCAGAAGGCGCACATCATAAAGCAGACCCATGTGCATGAAGAGAGATGGCTATTTGCAGGTTTTCTGTTGTGCCGTGTTCTTTCCTTTCCATTTAATTATGATAGATTTTATGGTGCTCCTAGGGATCATGAAAGATTTGGATTTTTTTTTTTTTGTCTGACTTTTACTTCTTAACAACATTGTCCCTTACTTGTTTGAAGAGTTCCTTGGTCTTCATGGCAGTGTTTGGTTATTGGTGCCTCTTGCTTAGGTGTTGCAGCCTCTGGGGCCTTTCAAAAAGGTGTGTATATGTAATGACACACCATGTGACACTTAGATTGCACACAGGTGGACATCATTTCACTAATTATGTGACTTCTGAAGGTAATTGGTTGCACCAGAGCTTTTTATGGGCTTCATAACAATAACATACGCACATGCCAATTATCAGTTTTTTTTTTTTTTTTTTTTTTATTTCTGAAAAATAGTTTTAGGTATATATTTTTCAGATTTTACTTCACCAACTTAGACTATTGTGTTCTGATCCATCACACATAATTCAGATTAAAAAAAACATTGAACTAAAGGCTGTAATGTAACAAAATGGGTAAAAAGCCAAGTAGGGTGAATACTTTTGCAAGGCACTGTATACAGCGCATAGTCCCTTCCGTCCAGTCTCTTTTCCATCTGACAGACGGAAGAAGACATACTATCCCACTTCAAATATCAAGTTGACTCCATCAGGCTATGAGCGCGTTTATAGCTCTGTATATCATTGGCTGTGGTCCCTACACCGCTATTTTAGCGGTAGTTGGGACTATGCCATACACTACTTTGTTGTTTCTTACAGCCTCTGTAGCTAATTGGTTACTTTTGTTGCCATTTTCACACTTCACACTATATGGGTACCCTAGTCCCATGATAGACCCCTGTATAATTGGACAGTGATTTTTTTTTTTTTTTTTTTTTTTTTACGCTTCTGGAGGACGAATGTTTTTTTTGTTCTATGTAAAGCTCCTGCAATTTGAGGTATGGCTATTATTTGAGGTACCTGAACTAATCAGTGGAATAATCTTTATACCCCTTTAGATATATCACAGTTAGATTTATCGGCCAGTAGCACTCCCTTTGAGAGTGAACTTCATATATCAACAGTGGAGATCAGCACATTGAAGTACGTGGCACGACCAAGAAATTACATTATAATGTATTCACTTTGGGGTAAGGGTCAGAGGACTCGTTAATCATCTACCCCAAATTTTTTGGAATGTCTTATTCCTTTTCCGGAGTTCAAAAGTACATTTGTATAATGGTATAGAATCGTGGATTAACTTTAACAATAGGGATTTCAGGGGGGTCTGTGTTCCCTTCCAGGACAGCAAGATAGACTTTTTAACATGGAAGTAAAGAATGCAGAGTAGTCTCTTTATCATGGGACGGTATGTGTAAGTCACCAAAGATGCCTAGAAGGCATAGACAATGTTCGGGAGACCCATCGCTGAGGAAATGAAAGAACTGACCTCTGCCCGAAGTCTTGAACCACTGGACATGACCAGAAACATTGTAGGAAATCAGCGGGTTGGCCATAGCCTTGGAAGCACTCAGCCGAGGGGGTTAGCCCCATTTTATGTAACCTAGCTGGAGTAAGGTGGGAGTGGTGAAAGATTTTGATGTGTACAAGTCGGTCCCTGGATGAGATAACTGAGGTCATGTATCACAAAATTCCGACCAGTCATCTTCCGTGAGGGAAATGTCCATAGAGGTCCATTTCGTCTGAGCCATATGGAATCTAGGGTTCAAGTCAGTCGTGAGGGCAGCATAGTAAGTGGAGATGAGTTTAGTGGGGTCAGGGTGTCTTAGCAGTTTCTCCAATGGGGGTATAGTTAGAGAGTCGTCTAACAAGCCAAAGTGGGCACGAACAGCATGACGGAGCTGATAATAGTAGAACAGGTAAGATCGTGGTAAGTCAAAGTCAATGAGTAGTTGATAGATTTAAAACCTGTGTATCGTATGAAGGACATAGGTATTTAACCTCTTTAGAGTACCAGCAATTGGGATCGGGTAGGGAGTACAGTTCCTTCAAATTGGGATTGAACCAAAGAGGGTTATTGGGAGAGGTCGACCAAAATTGTTTGGATAGCTTCGAAACAACTGAGCGGAATAACGAAAGAGAAGTAGCTAATATGGATGTTTCGGGGACGAGCTGGAACCCGGCCTCTAGATAATGTTATGGAGGGTTTCTAGCAAAAAGGCAATGGCTCCCTCAGTAGTAGTGCATGCATTAGCTACAGCTGGATGCAGCCAATCATGAATATGGACTAATTGAGATGCTAGATAATGGAGATAAAAGTTAGGAAATGCTAAACCTGCCAGATGTGTCAGCAACCTCATCATATCAAGTGCCACCCGGGGAGGGGGTTGGCCATTTCATAAGAATGCCGTGCAGATCGTGTCCATAATCTTAAAAATGGATTTGGGGATTTTGCAAGGGGAGTTAGCCAGAACATACAATAACTTAGGTAGATATATAATTTTAAGGGTGTCGACCCTGCCCATGAGATCTTGAGGCAAGACCATCAATTGCTTGGTTTGTTCTTGCAGCTGAGTTAATAAGGGACCTAGGTTATTAGCAATGTAGGAAGATAGAGGTATCTGTACCACAACTCCCATATACCTAAAGGAGGACACAACCTGCAGTCAACCCTAGATGTATAGAGGTCCTTGTAAAAGTCTAAGAAAGTCTCCATAATATCCCTTGGGCTGTCACTAATCTGACCCTGTGTAGTTAGAATTTGTGGGATAGAAATAGGAGAGCGGTCAGGCCTAGTCGTGTATGCCAATAAACGCCCAGCTTTGTTACCATGCTCAAACGACTTCTGAGTAGCGTGTAACATGTGTTTTTTTTTTTTTCTTTTTTTGTGTAAGATCTAACATATTCCCTTCAAATCTGTAGCCATGTATCTCTCGTGTTGGAGTCGGGGTTAGTAGCATAGACAGATTATGCTGTCAGCATGACTGTCTCCAATTCCTCAGTGCATGGATCTACTGTGCCCCAATTGTCTTTGCAGTAACCAGCAATGCCCTTTTTGCATTCCCTCTGCACCACCTCATCCTCCAGCCAGTAGAAACTCAAGTGCCAAATGGAAGGGCCCAAGCCTGGGAGAAGGAGGAGGTCCACATAGAGAGGAGCATGATCTGACACTCCCCTGGGCAAGTAGGACACTGCAGACACAATGGAAAGAGGTGTCCTCTGTAGGAAACGCCAGGTCAATCCGAGACATGGTGCAGAAAGAGTCCGAGTGGCAGGAGTATTGGTAGACATCCGGATGCTTCCAACGCCATATCTTTGTGGGACCGTAAACTTGTGTCCAATAAATGAGGGGGAGGGTGTACCCACCACCCCTAAAGCCGTCCATGGTCAGGTCCAAAATGGCATTAAAGTCGACCACATAAAGTAATGGGCCCAGGGGTCTTGATAATGGCATGAGTGACAATTTGGACGCTACCCCCACTGGAAAAAGGGGAAGGGATATAAATGTTCACTATGGTGAATGTCACAGAGGCAATTTGTAAGGTGAGTATAATAAATCTCCCATCGGGGGGTCCGTTTTAACTTGTAAAGTTTCTGCAAAGAGGCATTTGGCAAGTAGAATTGAGGCCCCCCCCCCCGTCGATGGGATCTCTGTGCTTCTAACATTATTCTATGTATATTTTTTAAATGTATATTTGCATGTGGTATTTATTTATATTTGCTCCCTGGTTGGGCTTGTTTACCTCACTGCAAGTCTATCTGACAGAAGCTGTCTCATTAAAACGGAATACTCTCTGCTGTCTATAAGGATTTAAAATACTCCTGTTCTCCCTGTAATTAGAGAGTCTGAGCTCTTTGCCTAGGCTTTAGGTCACATGAGAGCACTAAAAGACGAAGTACTTTTTAACATAAAATAATAAAATTATTTAGAAATGGTGACTTGTGCATTGTTGGTTCATATGACATGTTAAAATTATTTTAAAGGCTATTAAAAAGTATTAAAATAAAAATGATGCTATACCTGCCCTGGGCAACAATATTGCACAGAGTGGTCACTTTTCTCCTCTCTAGCAGTCCCCTGTCTGCCTTCTCTGCTCCTCCCTGCTCTAGGTGCCTCCTCTTCAAGCCAGGTACTATGGAGGCATCTGTGTGCATGTGCTTTCTAGCTGGGCTATGTATGGCTATAGACACACCCAGTACTGGTAAGTAAGTGCATGTCCTTGCTCCCTCCTCACAGGATTTTGATGGCAGCGGGGGGTGGGAGCAGGATAGAACAGGTAGTGGGGCATTTTTTACCTTTTTTTAAAGATGTTTAGTCATGTTAACCTCTTGCTTACTGGGTTAATTGTGAGGGCACTGATAGGTGGCACTGTGAGGGCACTGGTAGGTGGCGCTGGTGGGCACTGGTAGGTGGCTCCACGTTTGGGACCGATGTCCCTTTCGCAGCCGCCGGTGATCGGCTTTTTTTTTTTTTTCCCCCTCCTCACGCTGATAGGGGGAAAATAGCCGATTACCGGCTCTGTTTACATCACATGATCAGCTGTCATTGGCTGACAGCTGATCAAGTGGTAAGGGGTCGGGATCGACCCCCTTACTACGATTTGTAATCAGGTGAGTCTCAGGGGGGCGCGCAGGCCGCTCAAGCACAGGAGGACGTCCAGGGAAATTAAGTCTGCACTGTAGCCGTCTTTTGGCTATAGCTCGGACGGCAAGTGGTTAAACAAATTAACAGTCAGCAGCTACAACTACTGTAGCTGCTGACTTTTAAGCACTTAATTCCCGCGCTATAGCCGAAAGACGGCTACAGCGCGGGGGCTAAATTCCCAAGCTACAGCGTGGGCCTAAATCAGCCAATGACAGCTGATGTAAACAGAAGCCGGTAATCTGCTTTTATTTTTTATTTATTTTTTCCCTCATGCTCCTAGCATGAGGGAAAAAAAACAAGCCGATTACCGGCTCATGTAAAAAGGACATCGGTCCCACACACCGCCACCTATTGGTGTCCATCAGTGCCTCCTGGTTAGTGCCCACCAGTGCCAGCCCATCAGTGCAACCGGTTTGTAAAATTTTATAACAAACTATGAAAACGTGTGTTTCTTTGTTTTTTTTCTCTCAAAATAATATATTTGGTCTTTTTTTGTTTGTTTAGCAAAAACAAATAAAAAACCCAGTGGTGATTAAATACCACAAAAAGAAAGCTGTAATTGTGTGAAGAAAAGGATAAAAATGTCATATGGGTACAGTGCTACATGATCACGCAACTGTCATTCAAAGTGTGACAGCGCTGAAAGCTGAAAATTGGCCTGGGTATAAGTGCCCAGTAAGCAAGTGGTTAATTAAGACACTCGCCTGTCCAGGGATCTACTGCTGTGTTCACCCAGGCGGGATCTTCTCTGGTCTTCAGTCCTGATGGTGGGAAGCCTTCTTTGATTTTCTGCTGGCTCATAACTGGGTCCCCATCCTCTGAATGGTCCCATGACGTGTCCTTGGAGGTTGCGGGCGGGGAGTTTTGGGGTGTCAAACTTGCACTCAGCTTGCCTAGGCGAGCTGAGTGGAAGTGGGACCGGGTACCTGTCAAAACTAGGCCCATACCTAAAAAAAAAAAAAAAAAAGGTTTGCAGTGAGAATAGAGGAGGAGGACAAAAATCTCTTTTCAAGTTAAGTTTTGCTATAATGCAGGGAATGCATTAAGGTAAAAAAATATTTTGTGTTTACAACCACTTTAATTAGAATTTTCAAATGTGTCCATTCATCCATGTGTTCTGCGTCTCTTTATCAACACATCCTATAATTCTATAATGTTCCACTATGTGGTGCTCCAGTCTCACGAAGTTGCAATTCTGTTCTCCTTGCAGGTTGGCGTAGTTAAACAAACAGAAACGGCAGCGCTGAAGGCAGCAGGTGACAACAAGAATTCTTTGTTTACCAGGCGACTTTCTGCCCTGTACACAAAGTCAACACTCATTGGAGAAGATATCCTTTTATACAGAGTGATTCCATTTCATCATTATTACTTTCAGAGGCTCTACCAGCTTCTTCAGTGCTACCTTTGCAAAGGATTTTTCTTTTTATGTCTTCAGAATTGTATGTTTACTCCTGAGTGATTTATATGGTGAACGGACATATTTTGGAGTAAATACTTTGACATTACACATCTACTGCAAAAACATTGGACTTCAGTATAAGAACGTTAAAGGGTAACTCCACCTTTCTGCACTTTTTCCCAAACAATTTCTTATGCTTTTACTCAATCCGATGAGATCATATTTTAGAAAGCTGAAATTTTCCCATTGCATGCCTCTGTGTCCTGCATGGTCTGTCCACAAAAAGCTCTGGGCGATTAAGTCCTCCCCCCCCCCCCCCTATCCTGACTAAGGCCTCAGTCACATGGGGCATACTAAAACGTACGCCTGTGGTGGGCCATGTTTACCCATACAGGTATTCTGTACATCCTTATGCAGGCAGTGATGTCAATTGGGACACAAATGCTACCCCAAATATGACATCCATGCTGGTGCACAGCCCTGAACACGCACTGTGTGTACGAGACCTTATGGCAGGATGGGGCGAATGTTAGAAGTGAACCCCTAGCAGCCCTTGCAGCAACCTTGCTTATATGCAGTGCACTCTCATTGAACCCTCTCTCCCTCTAGTAGCGGCTGAGCTGGGGTGATGGGAATCCATCATGGGGGGACTTTTTGAAAAGGTGCAGAAAAGCGAACAAACCCTTTAAAGGCTCATTATTTAATGATAAAGTGTACAGTGTATATTCTATAAGCTTACTGAAATATGAATCCTCCCTTAAAGCGGAGTTCCAGGCAAAAAGACAACTCTTTCTTAAACAATACACCCCACCCTCCCTCGTTTTTGTGTGTGTGTGTGTATATATATATATATGTATATGTATGTATGTATGTGTGTATGTGTATCTGTATATGTACCTTTTTTTTTTTTTTTTCCTGGACTTCTGTCCTATGTCGCTGTGGCAAAGTACGTCTTTTCTGCGATCGCATTGTGCCTCCCTCCTTCCCCCCGCTGCCTTCTGGGACCTGACCGTGTCCCAAAAGATGACGGGACCATTTAGAAAGGGCCGCGCGACTCGCTCATGCACAGTAGGAAACCGGCTGTGATGCCTGAAGGCTTCACTGCCGATTTCCCTTAATAGCAATTCCGGCGCCTGCACTCGGAGCCGATGGACGAATTGGCTTGGGGTGCCGTCATGGTGTGCTCCCTGGACAGGTAAGTGTCCTTATATTAAAAGTCAGCAGCTACAGTATTTTTAGCTGCTGACTTTTATTTATTTTTTCCCCCAGGCTGGAAATCAACTTTAAATTATTCTTAAAGCGACCATGTCACTATCCCCATTGAGTATAAATTGATATTGTCTGCTGATGGAACACATCTTCCACTCCATCAGAATCCTTGCTCCGTTGCTAAGCTAATCAAAAACATACAACATAAAGTGTATTTAAATGCAAGTGTTGGTATCCAAACGACTTCGTATGAGCCTCTTGCTGCCCCTCCGCAGAGCACTGATAGGAGGATGGAGAAACAGCACAAGGAGCCAATCGGGTCTGCTGCAATGCAAGGATAATGCTGATAGGAGGAGAGAATTCAGTGAGCACTTTTTTGTTTTTGACTCAGTGTGTTGGCAGGGGGGGACCTATAAGTGAAAGTGTAGCAGCTCACGCCTCTCCCCCTGCAAGACTGGACTGTGCTGTGTAATTCTCAGGACTGGATGGACAGAAATACAAAATCCTGGACTGGTAGGGTAGAAACCCATGTTTGTATTTCATTTGTGTATTAAATAGTTTGCTTTAAAGTGGAGTTCCAGCCTGGGGGAAAAAAATTTAAGTCAGCAGCTACAAAATACTGTAGCTGCTGACTTTTAATATAAGGACACTTGCCTATCCAGGGAGCCTGTGATGTCGACACCCCCAAGCCGATCCATCCATCTGCTTCGGGTGCAGGCGACGGCATTGCAAGTAAGGGAAACCAGCAGCGAAGCCTTCAGGCTTCACAGCCAGTTTCCTACTGCGCATGTGTGAGTCGCGCGGCACTTTCTGAATGGTCTAGTCGTCTTCTGGGACACGCTCAGGTCCCAGAAGGCAGCAGGGGGGAAGGAGGAGGGCCGGATGCAATTGTGGAAGTGATGCACCTCGCCATGGCGACATAGGACGGAAGTCCCGACGTAAAAAATGCAGAAAAAGTACCAAAAAGATAAAAAAATTATTAAAATATCCAAAAACGAGGGGTGGGGTGGTCAGTTGTTTGAGACTGAGTTGTCTTTTTGCCTGGAACTCCACTTTAAAGAATTGAGGAAACAGAAGAACGTTTATACATATTGTATTAACCTTAACTCTGTGTACATGTGAACCCTTTGATGAACATTGATGAATCACTTGAGGTTGGGACAGTCACAACAGAGTGCCCAAACAGCTACCTTTTATGTATCTCTGAGAATCTGGAGAGATCCAAAAACAAGAAATCTGACAGGCCACTCTTTGGTCTAGTGGTAAGATTGTTTGCTTTCTGTTTTGTGTAGATCTTTTTTTCTTTTGTTGCCCATAGGAATTAGCAGGGTTGCATATCTGTCGGAGAAGTTCATAGAATACAATTGCTCACCATGATCAGAAAATGCTAGTCTCCTGGCTGTCATGGCTGTTTGGCTTCAGTCAGTGTTTTTCAATGCCTTGCTCCAAACATATAATTAAGTATTTTGGATTTGCTTTGCTGAATGCATGTTTTGTTTCTGTTACTTCTGCCATTTTCATGAGCAAGTTGAATGGTGATCGCACAAACATTTCACCCACGAGGAATATTTTTTATTGGTTTGAGCAAACTGACATATTCACTTAAAGTGGATGTAAACCCCAACATTGATGTCATAATGTAGATTAATAAGATTTCCTTTCATTTGAGCCCAGTCTTGCCACACAGATTTACTCCAGCCCTGAGAAATCCTCTTTTATTGTTCAGTTAGAAAGATCTTGACAAAGTGCTGAATACTTTGTCAAAAACGCCCCCTTGCTGTGAGTGACAGGTGATTTACATATCTCATGCACTAGCCTGAGACAGGCACATCCTGTGTAATTATAAAAAGTGAGAAATTCACCCCTCCCCACATAACAATGATGGAAAGGAATGTTATCTGTGATCAGGTGACCTCAGACACACACACTGCACTATAACAATCATCAGATCACTGGATGTTCTACTCTGCCCAACTCTGACTACATACATCTCCCCTATATTCTTCTTGCTGTTCACTCGAGAATAAATTTTCTTTCACTCTGGTCTGTGGATCTGTGGTCTGTGCCTGTCTCAGGCTAGTGCATGAGATATGTAAATCACCTGTCACTCACAGCAAGGGGGCATTTTTGACAAAGTTTTCAGCACCTGCAAAAACTATACCTGCTGACCTTTTATTAAAGGGACACTTACCTGTCCAGGGATCCAGCACTGGCCAGTTCTTTGCTGGTCTTCAGGTTACCAGAAGGTTGCGGGTGGGTAGGTAATCTGTTGACATGCATATTTTTTTTTTTTTACACCTTTTTAAAGGCGGACTTGGCCTGTAAAATACGTTAGAAATGTATTCAGATTTTTCCAAAGCACATTTTAAAAAAAAAAAAAAACATTGTGCTTGAATTTTTATAATGCACCTTTTCTTTACAAAGACATTTTTTCTTCTTACACAGGCAGTTCAGCCTTCTACAGGAGAGGTGATATATGACAACTTCCCTGACTCTAAGTGCTGCTCTGAACTGGAGACTCGAATATTTCGCTTACAGCCAGTGGAAATCCTGCTTCCTTGTGACATTTCTGATGGAACTGAAAAGCTGATCAGTAGCATCACAACGGCATGGTAGGTGCTAGATTGTATGTACATACTACGTATTGGATAGGAATGTGTGATGATTAATATAGATTCTACTGTTCTGCTTCGGCTTGAAGTTTTGTTTTCAATAAATGTGTCTATTAATGAGTGTTAGTAAATACCTTCTTATAAAAAATGATTTTATCAAAATGATTTAATTTATGTGTTTTTAGTTTGTATTCTTGGGTGGTGTGGTGAGTAACTTAAGGCCCCTTTGACACTTGTGAAACCTGAAAGTCGCGCGACTTAAGCAATGCCTGTGTAATCTTGAGGTCTATGGCATCAAAGTCGGACCAAAGTAGTGCAGGGAAGTCGCTGCGACTTGAAGTTGCACAGATATGAATGGTACTCATTGGAAATCATGGAGTACAACTTGTCATGTGACTTTGCAGTCCCAAGTCGCAGGACAAGTTGCACAAGTGTGAAAGGGGCCTTAAGAGGATCTTCATCCTAGAGAGAAAAAATTTTAAGTCAGTAGCTACTAATATAATATTGTATACTTGCCTGTCCAGAGATCTAGCGCAGTCCTAACCCAGGCCAGTTCTTTGCTGGTCTTCAGGTTCCCAGCGCTGGCCTGTTTACCATGGGAAACCGACTGTGACTCCTTGCGGCTTCACAGATGCGTATGCACAAGCCGCACTGCACTTTGTGAATGGTGCCACTGCCTTCTGGAACCTGTGACATGTCCCAGAAGGCTGCGAGGAAGTTGGGGTGGGGGGTTTGAACATCTACTTGTACAGGGCTCGACAAACCCCGGGCGCCAGGTCGCATTGGCGACTAGAATTAGTGACCTGGCGCCTGGGGCAGCACATCTTGGGTATCCTGTCTCCGATCAGACCCCCCCTCCCCCCTGGCACGCGATTGCGTCGGGCCACGCCGGCCTTTAATCGAGGCCGCGGCTTTGCAGCCTTCGGCAAGCCTATACTTCCTTCTACGATCTTGGCGCCATCTAGTGGTGGCCGTTGGTATGACATCCAGCAATGCTAATGGAGCCCTGCCTGTAAAAAAATTAACCAATCCTTAAACACACACACATAATATAATATAATATAATATATATATATATATATATATATATATATATGTGTGTGTGTGTGTGTGTGTGTGTGTGTGTGTGTATATATAGTGTATGTATGCTTTGGTTCTAGTCGTCTTTCTGAGTAAATTTTAAGATAGCTTTTTTTCAATATAAAAATTAACCATTGTTAACCACTTGCTTACTGGGCACTTAAACCCCCCTCCTGCCCAGACCAATTTTCGGCGCTGACGTGCACTTTGAATGACAATTGCGCGGCCATACAACACTGTACCCAAATTTAAAATTTTATCTTTTTTTTCCATTTTCTTTTGGTGGTATTTAATCACAGCTGTGGTTTTTATTTTTTACTAAACAAACAATATAAGATGGAAAATTTAAAAAAAAAAAAAAAATCTGGTTTTATAGTTTGTTATAAAATTTTGCAAACAGGTAATTTTTCTGCTTCATTGATATGTGCTGATGAGGCGGCACTGATTGACCTCTTACTCGGATCGGTGATCCAGCGAGTCTCATAAACTCGCTGATCACAGAGCGCGGCACGACGTCATAGGACGTAGTCCCGGCAAAGCAGAACGACAGCTACAGCACGGATCTCAAGAAGTTAAAAAACTTTTTTAGCTGGCTCCTAGATTCCAAGCAAATTTGTCAAGCCCTGTACTTGTCTTGCCTAGGCCATGTGAGCTTAAGTGGGAGCGGGTACCAGTCAAAACAAAGTGCCCACTCCCCCCAAAAAATATTATTCCATTTTTCCTGGTAGCCATTGTCACTGAGACAGGTGATGGGAAATCCAACAGTTTTAGTTTGTCACTAGAACAAAAGGTCAACAAGAGGAGGAAATACCTTCCGATGGGAATCCTTGTTCTGCTGACAAACATCCAAGGGCAACTCTTCTCACTTTGTAAAGAGTTCATCTCAGGTTCACTTGCAACTTCAGGATAGACAGCAAATTTTCCCAGATAGGACACAGAGAGCACAAAATACTTTAAAACTAAACTAACTCCAGCCAGGGTGGATTTGATTTTATTCAAGTCGATTTAAAAACACGATTTAAATCACTAATAAAAAGGCTTGATTTAAATCATAATTTTTAAAGAGCAGCTGTCATCTCTGTCCGGCAGCGGCTCCTCCTCTGACCTGCTGTTGACTCACCGACCGTCCCATTCACTTTAATGTGAGGGACGTGGCGGCTGCAGATGAGTGGATGCCCGCTAACTGGCTCTGCCATGATGGATCTGAAATGACAGGTGATCTTTTAAATGTAAGGACTCATTCTTGCTGCTAGTAAGAATCTTTAATATTTGAAACAAAATGATTTCCTATTTAGAATAATAAGCTGTCGGGTCA